>SKCR01028838.1:0-218100 GCA_019454045.1 Zanthoxylum bungeanum
AGTTATTGGCTTGGAGAGTACTCGACGAGTATGTCATCTGAGGTATGTGTAAAGCATGTAAGCATACTTGGACGTTGATGTTGTTAGGACATGTCAAAGGTCATACCATGTTGATAGAGCTAAATAAATATCTGGGATGACCCTCAGTCGACCAATCCTAGACGCTGATGTCGTTTGGATCTGTTAAATGTCATAACATGTTAAAAGAACTAAGTAAAAATCAAGAATGATCCTTAGTCGACATATCTCGGTATTTATGTTGTTTGGACCTGTCAAAGGTAATAACATATATAATAGAACTGAGTAAATATTAAAAATGAGCCTCAATCGACCAGTCTTCATTGTTGCCTGGACCATATGAAGGTCCAGGTCTTGTTCTTGACTCGATATGAGCCATGTGAAATATTCCCGTCGACTAGATCAAATGAAGACCAGACTAAACTCTAGTCGACTGGTCCCGAAGAGGATCCAAGAGGAGTCTTTAATGTCGTCTGGACCAGATGAATGTCCAGGTCTTGAATTTGACTCGACATGAGCCATTGGGAATGTTCCTATCGACTGGACCAAATGAAGGTCAGGATAAACTCCAGTCGGCTGGTCTTGAGGAAAACCAAGAGAGTCTTCAATGTCGTCTGGACCAGATGAATGTCTGGGTCTTGATCTTGACTAGACATTAGTCATTAGGAATGTTCTCGTCGACTGGACCAGATGAAGGCAGGATAATCTCCAGCCGACTTTATGGATTCTTTTATTGTGTCGGGTGAACACGATTTTGCTAAGATATTGCCTGCGTCTTTGAAACTATGAACAAGATTAATATCAAAATGAAACGTGTGTGTATATATATATATCGTGTGAATATCATGTCGTCTGAGCAATTAATGACTTTTGAAATAACTATGTCATGTCGTCTGGAATAAAACATGAGCCTTTTATAAGGCCATGCATTTTTTTATGTTGATTGGGGAAGTTTTCACAGATGGAAAATGTTCCGCTGTCGTTTGGGGTAGTTAGATGTGGGCGGTTAAGAAGATCTTGATCTTTGTCATAGACCATCTGAGTAATTGAATCGGCTTCATCTTAGATGTCCTCAATCGACGACTTAGAATGTGTATTTTACTCGTTGGGCTATAAGTAGTTTTCGTGAGATGAGCCTCTATGTAACTTATACTTATGCTTTGTTATCACTGTAGCCCTAGTGGGAATTTCGAGTCGTCATTTTGGATGGAAAACGAGGCGCCAAAAGGAAAAAGGGAATATAAGAAGGCCATGAAGTCTCATTTGATCAATTCACAAAAAATCTTCTTGTTTTTCAAGTTGGAAGAGCTCTATCGTTTTCAAGGTATTCCTCATAACCTCCATTGTGTTCTTTATTTCTTCAAATTGTAGATTCAAATTGTTCTTGGAAAAATAGTGTAGACATTGCATTTTTGCATAGAAGCTCGATGATGAGCCTCGTATGGAGGCACTACTCGATAAGTAGGAAGTCGCGGGAAATGGACGTCGGAAGGGAAAAATTTAGAAAATAAATACATCATCAAATTTAATCATTTGTTTAGCCTCGGGTTCACTCGATTGATCTCTATTTTAAATGCTAGCCTCGGCCTAAAACCCATGCAACCCACAAAGGGCCACACGCCCAAGCCCACATCACAAAACCCAAACCCAATCCAAAATATTCAAATCACATTTAACACATGCCAAAATCTAAATAAATCACCTCCCAAATTAAAAATATTCCCCCACCAAAAATACACAATATTCTTTCCTTAAACAAATTAATTAAATACACCCCATAATTGCTTGATTTGTTCCTTTTTTAAGCCATGCACAATAAGGAAACCCTAACATGCACTATTATAAGAAGAGACATAACCCAAACCTCCCTCTCTTCCTTTTCCCCACAAACACACGGTAACTTCACACAAAATATAAACCCTAAACACCTCTCAATCTCTCACAAAAAAACTCTCAGCAAACAAACACCAAATAAACCCTAAGACTCACGGCCTCCCTCTCTCACTTGGATACACTCTCGGCTGGAACCAAAAACAAAACTCTAGACTCACGTCTCTCTTCACACTCTTTCTCATTCGGTGAAATAATAAAGAATTCCTAATACATACGCCTCTCTTCTTCTCGGGCCCATCTCTCATTCTCTCTCGAATCTCTCTTTCGTCTATCTCTCATCTTTCACACAGAAGCTACACTCGGTAAACAGCCAGCTAAACACACTCCAACCATTCACACGGGAAAAATATAGCCACACATCTTGCACTCACAGACATGGCTTCACTCACTCAATACACTGACACTCTTTGAAATAACAAACAAAACACTCACAAACTGCTCACAAACACTTTAACCTGCACGTCTCTCTCACTCTCACATACACAGTAAAAACAAACACAAAAATATTGAACCTCAATGCCAATACATAAAAGAAAAACCAAAAATAGTTTCTCAGACGCAGGGAACACACACGGCAACGAGACTGCTCATAAAACAACAAGCAAACCGAAAAAAACACGGCCATTCACGTCAACATCAAAGCACAGACCCTTAGACCAAAAAAATCCTAATGGCTCTTCACAACAACAAAGACACATGTAAAAACTTCTGACCAAACAAACCCTAAAGCTAAGACACGCAGCCGATTCAAACATTACCCTACAGAACCTTTCGCCGTTCACTATTTCTCATGGCAACCCTTCAACAGTATCCCCTCCACCGACAGCACAAGAACCCTTCAACATTAGCCCCTCTACTAATTAAATAACCCAAAAACCATGCCTAAACAGAACCCAAAAAATCACCGAAAATCAGCCCCCTAAACCACTACAAAATAGTCTAGAAACAAGCCTTCAATTAAACAACAAACAGCCCTGAAAACAGCCCTGAAATACACCCCAAAATAGTAGCCTAAAACAGCGAGTAAAACAGTAGTAAAAACAACGAGTGAAAATAGAGAAAACAACGAGTGGAAACAACGAACTAGCGAACCAGAAAAAATAATGAAACAATAAAGAAAACAAAGAAAACAACGAGTGGAAACATCGAATCAGAAAAAATAGTGGAAATATTAACCCTTCCGGCGACGTCCCAACACACTCCTAAGAAACGACTTGAAATGTAAGACCTGAGTTTGTTGTATTTTATTTTATTATCCTGGAAACGAAATGCTTGAGATACAATTTCACGTATCGCTTGAGAAATATTCACGCACGTGTTTATATCATTATAGATGCTGTTTTTTATAATCTCGTTCGAATGCGTTCTCGAACGCTACATGAACGTATGCATTCTACCTCACTCTATTCGAACATGTTTCCAAACGCTACTCGAATGCGTATGTATTCTGATTTTCCATGCATCATATCCCATACCGTTTGAACGCATTTCTGAACGCTATACGAACGCGCATACAGTGGACAGACCCCTTTTTATTATATTTTATGCATGCTTGCCTCTTTAGTTGTTTCTTTTTGCATTACGTACTTACTCATCTCTCTTTATATTAACGCTTTTACTGTTATTATTTATTTATGTTTTCGCACTTCTTTATTTAATATGTTTATGGAATTATGCAATTGCCTTCATTTTTTTATTTACGTTTATGGGTGTGCAAATTTGTATGTTGATTAAATTTTCTTGTATGTGTTGCATATGACATAGTCATATTATTACATAAATCCATTCATTACAATTGGCATAAGTAAGGGACCATTCCGAACCCAACGGTTTGAGGTCTTCCTTTGTGAGGGGTGAGTGCGGCCTTAAATCATTTCTCAGTTCACACTGGGTGGTGACTCATTTATTCTCCGGTTTAGTCCCTCGCGGGCTACTTCATACTCCCAACGGGCCGCGAGCCCGAACAACATCGCCGCACCTCTGTATCGTGTGTCTATAAATATGCCATTTGATTCTTAAGTTTATCTAACATTTAGAGAATTGTGTTTTAAAGATTAGAGTTGATTTGATCTCTAGGACATAGAGTTTAAGAAGGTTTGGTGATTCGAGAATGTACATTGGATCCTCTAGTGAGTCGACTGGAGAAGAAATTTATCTTGAGTGGTTGAATAAACATTTGCGTGGTGCTGGGATCTTGACAATAGCTGAATTGTCACTAGGTATACCTAAGGACATAATACCTCTCAAGACTTTACCTGATGTTGGGGGGTTGAGTGGTGATCCGAGTACAAGCGAGCCGATAAATACTTTGACTAGGAATCCAAGCAGTCGAGTGACCGATCACTCCATGAGGGAAATGAAAATAAAATATAGGTTTCCTCTGTCAATTGAGGTTAGATTAGCAACGTCGACTTAAAAGATTGATTACAAAATACCCGAGTGGATCGGGGTTTATGAGAATCCATTCATTGATGGATTGAGGTTTCCCATACTCAGGTTAGTGTGGGAAGTATTAGATCATTTTGGATTATCCCATTCGCAATTAATGCCTAACACGTGGAAAGTATTATTATCGGTCGAGTGTATGGTGTACGAGATGGGGATAAGGTTTGGGGTTAAAGATATGCTCTATACATATTACTTGACGGAGCATGTGAGGGAGAATGTGAGGTATCATTTATTCATTCGAAATTAGGCTTGACTATGAAGGATAAAGGGGATTGGCGTAAATTTTATTTTTTGGGAAAATAGAGAATATTTTAGGTCGACTGGGGCTGGTCGTATCTTCGAACACTGAAATACGTCGAGTGAGTGTATTTTTTTCTATACAGTATTCCGTTATATGACTTGTCGACTGGATAATGTGTTTCACCTTCATAATTTACAGTCTCATCTTGAATTTTTTTCATTCGATTTAACTCTAGGCATCATTGCGAACACCAGATACTTGTTAAGTCTACCAGCTCCAGAGAGGAATTGGGGGGTCGTGTTGGAGGAGAAGTGGTTGAGGCTAACCCCATTTTGGAATGAGGTATTTGATATTGAAGGTACTCATTTGGCTCTTGGTTAAAAAATTTTGGCTGTCATATTGGGTACTTGGTCGTGTCGACTGACATTCAGAAAGGCTGTTATTTTAAAGCCACTAACACCTGAAGAAATTTTATGTGCAGCTGAAATTATGTCGGGTCGATTCAAGATACCGTCACTTGAGGAGATTAAGACCAAGAGGAAGAGCAAAAAGGCCAAGGGAAAGGAAATTGAAGTTCAGGAAGTCGAGGCCTCTGCACCAAAGGATGTTGTTTCGGCTGGGACCCCTGTTGTGTCAATACCATCAATCGATATGGTTGTCATATCGAGGAAGAGGAAAACCGCGGTTGAAGTGGAAGAAGACCTAGAGAACGTGACAATGAAGATTCCTCATGGGTCGACTATAATTTCAGATCCTTCTAGCCTCTTAAAATTTATCAAGAGGCTCATTTTTGAAGAAAATAAACACATGCTTACTGAATTGGGCCTAACAGAGGCAAGTGAGAAGATCGTGACGTCAAGTTAGAGTTCACATGAACTTTATTCTCTTTTATAATTTATTTTGGTCGAATGGGGAATAACACAAGTTTTTCCAGACTATGGAATGAGACCTCTTCCTGCAAGAGTTTGTCGAGTCGATCTAAGGGCGAACAAAGGAGTTAGAAAAGTCCAACATGACGATCATGAAAGAGAATGCGAATGGAATGAGGCCTTGAGAAGAAGGTGAATAGGGTAGAAGAAGTGGAGAAGGAGCTGAAGTCGGCTCAGGTGACATTAAAGCTTGAAAGAGAGGTGTCTAAAGCTGAGAAAGATACTTATAAAGAAAATGTACATTCCTTAGAGAAGGCGAAATATGAGTTGGAAGAGAGGTTGATAAGGATTTGTTAAGGCCATATTAATGATAGGAGCAAATTGATGTGGCAATATCTGGCTGGGAAGCATAAGCATTGGACTCCCAAAAAATGGATAAGGGCAATATATCGGTATGAGGCTGGGATCTCTTCGTCAGGTGAAGAGATTGAAGAAGCAGAAGAGGTTATTCCAGCTGCTGCAGATATGTCAATTCTGAAGGAAAGGTTGCAGTGGAGAATGGTTTGGTAGAGTCAGAGGAGGTTCCTAAAAAGGTTGAAGAGAAGATCACCGAGGTTGGTGAAGGGTATGATTTTAAAGAGAGTCAGATTCTGAAGACTGAGGTCACTTTTGCCTCTGATATATAAGAAGTCCCTGCTATTGTCGTTTCCCCTGCCGAGTTTTCGGAATATAAAGCCATTGAAGACTAAAGTTGTACTCAGCTTTTAACTTGTAATTTTGATGGCCGATGACGCCAAGTTGTAAAATATTAACAATCCATTTTTGATATATAAGAACTTTCTTTCGCAAATCTTATTTTTCGTCGTGTGAACTTTTGTTCGCAATGCCACATAGATACTTAACTTAAAATGTGGATGTCTCCACACCAAATTGTGAAATAATTGGAAAATTCTAAACAAATCCAAAGCAAATTTGTCACATGAAGGTAAACTTAAGCAAATCCAAAGTGAAGTTGTCGCACGAAGGTAAACTCTAACAAATTCAAAGTCAATAAAAGCAAACGAAGTAAATTACAAAGTCAACAAGGTAGACTAGCCCATCCCCTAGTCATAAAACAGTCACTAGTCGAATGGTTGATTTATAACTCATAGCGAATGGGTCTACCTGTAAAATCGCTTAAGATGTATAGCGTTTCAGTTGTTCTGAATTGGTCTGCCAGCTTCTTTTTTCAACTTGTAGGCCCCCTAACTAACGACCTTGGTAATGATGTAGGGGTCTTCTCATGTAGATTCAAGTTTCCATTCTCTGACCTCTTTGGTACCCTACGTCATTTTCCTATTTTGAACGTTCAACATTGGACATTTATATTATAGTATCTTGCCATCCTCTGCTGGTGGACAGCTAGTCATATAAAAGTATTTTCTCTCAACTCATCAATGGTATCGAGGCTTTGGTTCATGATCTGTTGATTGGAATCTTCATCGAGCCAAAAGTATTATGAGGATGGTATACTTTATTCGGTCGGGATTAGTGTTTCAGTTCTAAATACCAGTGAGAATGCAGTCTTCCTAGTCGACGAATGTGCTGTTATCCTATAGAACCACAAGACTAATGGGAGCTTGTCTGCCCACGCCCCTTTTTCTTTTTCCAATTTCTTCTTCATATTGTTCATGATAGTCTTGTTGGAAGACTCGGCTTGACCATTGGCTTGTGGGAAACGCGAGGTTGAGAAACTGAGCTTTATACCTCAATTCTTGCAAAAGTCTTGGAAGCGGTGGTTGATGAATTGAGAACCATTATCAGTCAATCTCTCTCGTAATCAGAATCAATATATGATATTCTTCCAAATGAAGGCTTATACCTCTCGATCTCGAACCCTGGCAAAAGCTTCGGCCTCGATCCATTTGGAGTAGTAGTCTGTAAGTGCAAATATGCTGTTTTAGGACGGTTGGGAGTTTTCCAACGATATCTATACCCCACTTCATGAATGACTAAGGAGAAAGAATGAGATTGAGCCTTTCTAGAGGCATATGCGAGACCGGAGTGAACCTTTGATACTTCTCACATCTACGAGTGTAGCCTACAGTATTGGCTCGCATGGTGGGCGAATAATATCCTGCAGTGTGGGTTCGGCATACAAGGCTTATTCCTCTAGAATGATTCTCACATTCTTCTTCATATAATTCTACCAACACATAGCCTACTTCCTGGGGAGTTAGTCACTTGAGGTATGGCATAGATAAAGACCTCTTCAGAAGTTGGTCATCATAAAGAGTGAACCTTACAGCTTGGAGTTGAATCTTTTGGGCCTTGATTTTATCTACTAGGAGCGTACCATATTACGAGTATCCTATTACTGGATTCATCTATAAGTCGGTCGGAATGATTGGGGTGATGAGTCTAGCTTCCTCCTTGTAGCTGGCTGGCCATTGAAAGTTTACCACTGGAATTGATTACGGTTTGTCTCCCTGTATTTTCGAATCGAGTGTGGCTAAAGCATCCGCATGAGTATTCTCAATCCTCAGAACTTGTGATATTATGATATCCCCAAATATCGACTAAAGTTCCTCAGAACTTGTGATATTATGATTTCCTTAAATGTCGACTGAACTTGTGGATCTCGTGTTTGATATGACCCTTGGAATTGGTTAACAATTAGCTGGGAATCTGACTTTACTTCTATCTTCCTAGCTCCCAATTCCGTGGCCAAAGTTATGTTGGAGTTTTCAAGTCCCGAGGATCGAATACAAAGCAAGAAATAAGTGTGAATACAAATAGAGGAAGTTGCGGAATACTCACATCGATCGGTTGAGCGACGCGGCAACGAACAAAATGATTTTCTACCCACTGTGAAGCTTACGGCAGTGAGCTACTACAGTCCACCAATTTCGGCCATTGTTGATCCTCCAAACAAGCTCCAAGCTTCGTCAAACGATTCCCGGCTCATGGGTGGACTTCCCTATCACCTTCGCATGTCTTTCGGAGTGCTAGCTCTCATGATTTTTGCCATAAAAATCAAACACTTTGCTTCCATATGTCACGGTTTTCAGGCAGAAAACCAGTGAAGAAATTGCCCCAAGGGCGTGAGAGAGGGAGAGGAAAAAGAGAGAGAAGAAGATGTTTAAGTCTTTGCAAAAATGTGTATCAAATACCATTTATTTGATTTTCAAAAAATCAATAATTAATTTACCAATTTTCTTTCCAAAAGTCAAATGGCCATAATTGCCTACCACTTTCATCAACTCATCAATCCATCAATCAATGAATAGTGATTGGTGTCAATCACTCAAAGTGAAAGACATCTATCACTTGATTGACGCATGATGTGACGCTATATGCGACTAGTGATTTGACGCTTGATTTGAATTGCGTGCCGTATTCAAATTCGAAATGCAAATGCACTCGTAAATAATCTCGGGCTCGGGTTCGCTAATTCCAAATTAACAAATTTTCCATTGCGTCATAATTAAATCTAATTTAATTAAATAATCATGCCTACATAATTACCAATCACATCGCTAACGAATTATTTCTAAATTAATTCGTTCGCCCGAATTAAAATCCAATTTTAATTTCGCGTCGAAATCCAATTTCGTTTAATATATCGAATATATTTTTTATCGATTAATTCCAAATTAATCGTTGTCTCTCTTTAAATGATATTTTATCCCAGATAAAATATCTCTGCAAATAATCCCAAATTAATTTTCTCTCTCATCTTATTAATCACAGATTAATTAAAGTGCGAGTCATACGTCATCGGTGAATCTTCGGGAAGCGACCCATGAGATCCCCGGATATGTTGGCAGTAAATCGGTCGTCGGACTATCCGAACACGTACATACCAAGTACTACGTTTTACCGATTTACAAGACAATGTTGGCCTCTAGCAAAGCGCCATGCCTACCCAATTCTCCAGAAATATCCTTATAGGAATATAAGATCTGTATCAGGCGTAGTATACGTAGTATTGCGTATTTCGATCCAGTATCGGATGATCACATGCAAGGCCTGGGGCTGGTCCAGTGTCTACCCCGTACGAAGCATATATCGGATAACGAGCAACTAGTCTCTTTATTATCGGATAATCATGACCAAGTCATATTATCCCGATGGTTGCAACCTTTTTAGAGAACCAGTTCTGTATCCCTGCTCAATCATCATCTCCATACGACTGGAGTGACACTTCCGTCTTGACATCACACCCAATACACTACGATTCTCAATATATCCAGCAGAGGCGTACACAGAACCTGTTAAAGCCCTGGACGACCAAAACCAAAGTATATTGATTGTCACAAGTATTAGCGGTGCAAGTCTCAGGTTAAGACCAAATACACCTACTCTGATTTTGGACTTCCATAGACACATAGTCATACTACCAATGGAATCCGATGGGGTCTATCCAAAGCGAAGCTGTTTTCCGTACCATCGGTAAAAACACAATCTCCTATTACACTTGCATGAGTATCCTATGCCCAAATATATGAGAACTATGCCGTTATGCCCTCACAACGCGCACAAGTGTAATACTAGTCTTTTACGTATTTATCGATGTCTCGACAATACTCTGACTAGGGATATTTAATGATTTATCCTTCATGGACTGATACTGTCTCATATCATTCTCAATCCAGGAATAAATCATAAGGACCTCCTATCATTTATACATCTATGTGATCTAATCACAAATGATAAGAGCGCAATCTCCTTTGTCACATAGTTAATTTGTACAACAACACCATGATCTTTACAAATAGTGACGCTATGAGTCATAACTGTCCAACAATCTCCCACTTGGCCTATAGCCAGTCACTCGAGTGTCTAACATCCGAACTATGTACGGTTGGCTCAAATTGCTGAGAAAGTGCTTTCGTCAGCGGATTTGCATGATTATCGTCTGATGCGATTTATACGATCATCACATCGCCATGATGTATGATTCGAACAAATCAGATGAGTATCGAAATATATATCCGGATCGTTGATGAGACCATTAATTCTTTAGCCTGTGCTGAACCCTAGCTCAGCTGCTAACAGAACTATATATAATCTAATTAGATTTATTAATTCTTTAGCCTGTGCTGAACCCTAGCTCAGCTGCTAACAGAACTATATATAATCTAATTAGATTTATTATTGACCCAGATGGCTTCTATTTCTGCCTCAGCTGCAGAAATAACCCGCATTTGTTGTTTATTCGGTAACAGTATCTTGCATGGAAGATTTCCAGCTCACTGTACCGTTATTCAAACTGTACAGTACCATTGTTTGACTTATAGTCGTTTTTATCGGTTAGGAAACTTGCAGCAGTGATCCCAGTCACTTCAAGTTCTCATTCTCCATAGTATAAGACAACATCCTTAGTTCTCTAAGGTACTAACTGATGTTCTTAACATAAATCCAGTGACCATCACTAGGATTAGCCTGTTTGTGAATCCATATGCTCAAAGCGTATGAGACATCAGGTCACGTGCATTTTTCAATGTACGAGTTCTCAGAGAGTGTCAACAACTTTAAATCTATCACAATAGATCTTTATTCCTAGAATAAAGGTTGTTACTCCCAAGAATTCTACGGAGAATTTTCATGAAAGCCAAGCTTTCATTGATTATTTTATGGGAATATCATTTCCAAGAAATGACATGTCATCATTATTTATAAGACAACCACTGTCAGTGCGCTCCCACTAACCTCCTTATATACACAAGAATCATTTACGTTTTGAATTAAATCATAAACCATTATGGTTACATCAAAACGGTAATTCCAAGAACCTAATGCTTGCTTCAATCCAAACATGGATCGAATAACCTACAAACCTTGTTTGATAGTTTTGATACGATAAAACCGTCAGGATGTTGTAAACATCCTCCAAAAGGTTTCATTTTCAGGAAAGTGATTTTCCCGTTCAGCTGTCATATTTCATAAATGAAATATGCAGCTTCAGCAAGCATTATCCAAATGGATTTACCGTGGCAACAGGTAAAAAGTTTTCATCGTAATCAATCACAATGTTGATAACGATACCTTTTCGCTACAACCCTAGCTTAGTACGTTAGTATGTTGCCTTCCATGTATGTCTTCCTTGAAGACTTATATAGTACCAATAGGCACAATGCCTTGCGGTACAACAACTAGTGTCCAAACTAAGTTGATATACATGGAATCCATTTCGGATTCTATGACACTTTGCCATAATATGGAGTCGATACCTTGTATAACTTCCTCATACGTAGTCAGTTGGCATTCCTCAATAAGATAGACATCTTTATGAGGTGAGATCAGAAACCCATACCCCAGGTTGTTTTCTGACTCTCTCCGACTTAAGCAAGCTCTTGTGTATTCGAAGATTATTGGTATGTTACATCCTTGATGAACTATTTGTGTTCCATTAAGGACTCGGTGCCTTGAACAGTATTACTCCGATTTTCATCGAGTTTTACTATCCTCCCACTTACTACTGCATATCGGTATTCCTCTTAGGAAAACCGCATGGTGAGCAACAATCACATTGTTCTCTTAGTGAGTTATATAAGCACTATGCTTATGGTTTCCCTAGGATAACCTATAATTTGGCACTTATCCAATCTGGGTTTTAGTTTGGTATCATCCAAACATATGCCCAACATACCCAAATTATCAGGAATGAGAAATCCGGTTTCTTTCTCGTTCATATCTAATATGTAATCTGTCAAACAGATTATTATGGAACCTTATTCAAAATAAGTTCTGCAATGTTTATGCTTATCCGTTGAAGGAAATGGTAGCTCAGAGCGACTCATGATTAACCTTATCATGTCTAACAAAATTTGGTTTCTCCGTTCGGACACACCGTCAAATTGACGTGTTCCGGGAGGAGTCCTCATTTGAAAGAATACTATACTCTTTCAAGTATACAAGAAACTTATTGCTTAAGTAATTTCCATTACAGTCTTACCGTGACGGTTTAATACTTTAGCAGATCTGTTTGTCTATTTCGTGTGGAAACTGTAAAAGTTTCCGATTCGTGTTTCAAAAGAAACACTTAACCATAACGCGATGCCACATCTGTTGGGTCACGAAATATTCATATCCACATCTAGCCTAGCTAGACATGGGTCCACTTGCTTCACTATGAACTAGGGCAAACAGATTGATGGCATTTACACTTTTACCAAGTAAATAGTATTTTAGGCACTTTGCCCAATAAACTAGATTCGTAGACTTTATTTGATTGGTATCAAAACAGTCCGAGTACCCACTCTTCAAAAGTGTGGATATACGAGTCTTGTTTCATTGTGTCCCAGACAACAATGCCACTTATAAGTTTCATCTGATCAAATCAGTTTGAGCTATATGTTTGTCATATTATATGTTCGAGATTTATTTATATTCAAAATATAAATATTATTATTCACATCTAATGTATTTTTCCCAATATCATCTTTATGTAATAAAACACTTTAGTGTTCTAGAATATAAAGGTACACTCGCAACGAGTTATACACGATATAGAGATAATGTTCTAGTCAAACTAGTTACATTATAGCAGTTTCCAAATTTAGGTACACACCCGAAGGGTAGTTCATAAACTTAGGTATCTACGGTTAGAACAGCGACTTTCGTCCCATTTCTGACTCTCAGATTAATCTCATCTGAAGTCAGTATCCTGCTCATAGCAGATTCTGAACATCAGCACATAATTTATGTACCACACTAAGTATCTAAAATCCAATTTCAATACTATTAGTGAACATAATTTTGACAAACATATTTGAAGTCAGAGCCTTGCTAGTCTTCAATTCCTTCATGTCTGCCTTGTCCAAACGGCAGTCACGCTTCCGCGATCCCGTTTGCCATAATTTAGGCAGACTTTTATGATATGTCATTTATCTTCCTAAAAGATTATAATGATTTTGCCTTTGCCCATTTTCTACATTCTAGAAGCCTTTGGCCATGCCTTGGCCTTCTAGAATATCGAAGTAAGGTGCGCTTGTGTTGGACAATTATGACCCATAGCGTCACTATTTGTACAGATCACGGTGTTGTTGTACAAATTAACTATGTGACATATGAGATTGCACTCGTATCATTTGTGATTAGATCACCTAGATATATAAATGATAAGAGGTCCCTATGATTTGTTCCTGGACGGAGAATGATATGAGACAGTATCAGTCCATGAAGGATAAATCATTAAACATCCCTGGTCAGAGCATTATCGAGATTGGACATCGATGAATGAGTAAAAGACTAGTATTACACTTGTGCGCGTTGTGAGAGCACAACGGCATAGTTCTCATATATTTGGGTATTGGATACTCATGCAAGTGTAATAGGAGGTTGTGTTTCACCGATGGTACGGGAAACAGCTTCGCTCTGGATTAGACCCCCCTCGGAATTCCATTGGTAGTATGACTACGTGTCTATGGAAGTCCGAAATCAGGGTAGGTGTATTTGGTCTTAACCTGAGACTTGCACCGCTAATACTTGCGACAATCAATATACTTTGGTTGCGATCGTCCAGGGCTTTAACCGGTTATGTGTACGCCAATACTGGGTATATTGAGAATCGTAGTGTGTTGGGTGTGATGTCAAGACGGAAGTGTCACTCCAGTCATATGGAGTTGATGATCACGCAGGGATACAGAACTCGTTCTCTATATAAGGTTGCAACCGTCGGGATAATATGACTTGGTCATGATTATCCGATTTTAAAGAGACTAGTTGCTTGTTATCCGACATATGCTTCGTACGGGGGAGACACTGTACCAGCCCCAGGCCTTACATGTGATCATCCGATACTGGATAGAAATACGCAATACTACGGTATACTACGCTTGATATAGATCCTTATTCCTGTAAGGATATTTCTGGAGAATTGGATAGACATGGTGCTTTGCTAGAAGCCAACATTGTCTTGTAAATCGGTAAAACTTAGTACTTGGTACTTACGTGTTCGGATAGTCCGACGACCGATTTGACTGCCAACATATCCGGGGATCTCATGGGTCGCTTCCCAAAGATTCACCGATGACGTATGACTCGCACTTATATTAATATGGGATTAATTAGATGAGAGAGAAAATTAATCTGGGATTAATTGCGGAGATATTTTATCTAGGATAAAATATCGATTGAAGAGAGAGAAACATTAATGTGGAATTAATCGAGGAATTAATATATTTGATATATTAATCGAAATTGGATTTCGACGCGAAATTAAAATTAGATTTTAATTCGGGCGAACGAATTAATTTAGAATTAATTCGTTAGCGACGTGAATAGTGATTTCGCTTGGCATAATCATTAATTACGACGCAACGGAAAATTCGTTAATTTGGAATTAGCGAACCCAAACCCGAGCCCGAGATTATTTGCGAGCATATTCGTATTTGGAATTCGAGTGCGGCACGTCAAATCAAGCGTCAAGTCGCTAGTCACATCTAGCGTCACATCAAGCGTCAAATCATGTCACTTTGAGTGATGTGACAATTGATTGGATTGATTGATTGATGTGACAATTGATTGGATTGATAAAGTGAAGTGATGTGACTTGATGTAATAAAGTGATGTGTATGGTTGGGAATTAAACCCAAATGTGTTTGAAATGAATTGGATTTAATTTCATGTGTATTTGATGCATAAATAAACACCAAAACCGTATACACTCATTCACTTTTTTTTCCCTCCTCTCTCTCCTCTTCTTCTTCCTCTCTTCACTCACGTTTTTGTTGTTCATACTAGGCAGTGAACTGCCGAATTTTAACAAACAAAATAGAGGGAAGCAAGTGGATTTTGATGCAAAACAAGAGTGCTAGCACATCCGGGATCATGCCAAGGTGATAAGGGAAGTTAACCCATGAGCCGGTATAGACATTGCATTTTCGCATGTGAAACCCGATGATGAGTCTCATTTGGAGGCACTACCTTTTAAGTCACGGAAATCGCGGAAAACGGACGTCGGAAGGGAAGAGTCAAGAATTGACGGTTTTGTTGGATTTAGTTCACGTGTTTAGCTTCGGGTTCGCTGTTGGATCTCCGTTTTAAAACTTAACCTTAGCCCAAGCCCATTAAATCACATCCAAAGATAATTAAAACATTTAAAATATATAACACAAATTAAAGTAAATTAAAACCAATTAAACACAAATTAAATTAAATTGAATTAAAGTGGAATTAAAATAACTAAATTGAAATTAAATTAAAAAACCTAAATTAAATTAATTAAATGATATACCAACTAAAAAAAATATTAAAATAAATAAATTAATTAAGTAATATACCAATTTAAATAAATCATTAAATATTAATTTAAATAAAACATTAAATAAATCATATACCAATTAAAATAAAACAAATAAAATCTAAATAATAACCTACCAAAATAATAAAAATACTTACACAAATTAAATAATTTACATGCCTAATTAAAAGAAATCACTCACCGAAATTAAATATTATCCACCTAAATACACATATTCCTTGCCTAAAATAAAACACCTAATATAATTGATTTTATTCCTTAATTAAACCCTAACCCTAATACATCCCCTCACTATATAAACAAATCAAAAATAAAACCTGTCTCCCTCATCCTCTCCCTCACGGCACAAAAAAAAAAAAAACAATAAACCCTAACTGTATCTCTCTCGGCCGTCCTTCATAACCCATAAGCCACGCATGCCCATGTCCTTACAAGTCACCTCACACCATTGAAACAACCCTAAGCTTCCTCTCTCCATCTTCCCTCTCCTTTCCATGACAAGAACAAAAATAAAAGACACCAACAAACCCTCAACAGCAGCCCTTCACCGAGAAAACAACATACAGTGGACAGCCCCCTCACCCTCCACGTACCTCACGTAACCAGCCCCTTTCCATGCAAACTACCCACAAACCCTAGCAATTAGCACCGTAAGCCAATTTCAGAAGCCACACGCTGCACCTTTACACACGTCCCCAAGTCACTCACGCAAGCAAACCAAACTCATGCAATAAACCCTAGATTATCCTCACAATAGCACACTCACACTGCCCCCACTAACGCACACAGTACCCTCATTCACGTGGCAACCTTTCACGCCAACATCCATACGTCTTCAAAGCCACAACACTGCCCTCACGCCTGCCATTACCCACTCAAACCTTGCTCCCCTTCAACACGTCCCTCATTCAACGCCTCACACATCTCCTAGCAGCCAAACTACCGAAATACACTGCACACTAACCCTCACCAAATTCATTCTCACAGCCCTTCGGCGCACCTCACAAATCAACGTACAAACCGACCATAGCAGCCCACACATTACCTCACGTAAACACCCAGCCACTGCACGCATAAACGCCTAAAAACCAGCCCAGTTCAGTCCTCAAAACCTGCCAGTAAACTGCCTCGCAAATCAGCCCTAGACAGCCCAAAACAGTGACCAAAACTGCAATGAAAACTAACCCAAATACACCCCTGAAACTGACCAAATAACCGCAAAACACTGTCCACAACACAACCCCAAACAGTGACAAAAAAACACCCCGAACAGCCCTCCAAAATCAAGCCAAAACAGTAACCTTACACACCTGAACAGTGAGCAGAAAATACATCACATACAGCAGCGAAACGGAGGTAAAACAGCGACCAAAACAGTGAAACAGTGAGCAAAGACATCGAACCAGTGAACCAGAAGAGTTGCGGATTATTAGCCCTTTCGACGGACTTGGAACGCGCTTCCGAAAGTCGACGTAAAAAGGTTAGACCTGAGGGTATTTTTCAGATCTATTTCTATTTAATTTCTGTTCATTTATCTTGATTATATTTGTTATATTTGTGGTATTTTTTGTATATACGATGTTTGTTATGGATTTTGGATGAAAGACATGCCGCCTCTCGTGGTATATAGGATGGAAACCCGGACGTAAATTTCATAGCCGATTCCGAATGGACGGTAGTATGATCTGTACTCGGGCCACAACTCCACGTATCACTTGAGTAAACGGCATGTTCTTTTGTTTAATTTTGAGTTGTTTAATTATTCTGCCATTTAATTTTCTGCACGTTATTTATTTATGTAATGATGAGAAAAGCGCATGGGCTTAGTAAGTGCGATGAAAGGTCCTCTAATTGAAGAGGTTAAAATCCTTTACCACGATGCTTCGCCTCGCCAAGTATCTTTGTGTTTGCTTCTGTCTTTATTTTATGCATATTATATGTTCATTGCGCATGGGCTTAGTAAGTCGGATTAAAGGCACTCCGTTTCACGGGGATAAGATCCTTACCACGATGCTTCGCCGCGCCGGATGACGTATATTCGATTGGACGTGAGATGTGTTCAATCGAATGTACAAAGTCCGATATCTCGTCTTTGTTATTATGCCTTTACTTTTATTATATGTTCATTGCGCATGGGCTTAGTAAGTCGGATTAAAGGCACTCCGTTTCACGGGGATAAGATCCTTACCACGATGCTTCGCCGCGCCGAGTATATTTGTGTTTACTTTTGTCTTTATTTTATGCATATTACATGCTCATTGCGCATGGGCTTAGTAAGTCGGATTAAAGGCACTCCGTTTCACGGGGATAAGATCCTTACCACGATGCTTCGCCGCGCTTCTTGTCATGTCACTGATTCTTTTGTGCATCATTGCCTTATTCATGCATGCATTATGAGATTCCATATAATTGCATTATCTACCTTAGTCTTGGCTTAATGTATTACGATTTATGCATCCATGTTGTGAAGGCGTGTGGACATTATTTCTTGTGGTATATCGGATGGAAACCCAGACGTAAATTCCGTAGCTGATTCCGAATGGACGGTAGTGCGATTTGTACTTGGGATACAATTCCACGTACCACTTGGAAAAGTATTCACATGCATGTTTGTGCTCATATTAGTTGCATCCTTTAGCATCACATTATGTCATGTTCATCTTTAACGTAAAATTGCATCTTTGATTGGCGTATTTAAATTCGTGTCTTTCTTCGTCTTTTCAAGTTATGTGTTTATATTAATTTCATTTATCATGCGGTTATTTTGACCATATCTTTGCATAATGCGCCTATTACATTACTTGTCGTCATTTTGATTCCCTTTATATTACATGCAAATGTTACCATGACTGTTTGTGTTTATGATTACATGAATGATCGAGTTCTTATGACGTTATGTGCTTGTTGTTGAAAAAGTCTACCTTTAAGCATGTGAATTTGGCAATAAGATTTGATTTCATATATGTTAGTTGTTACTTTCAAGCATGCGAATTTAGGATTGTGGTGCACTTGGAAATATATGTCATAGGCTTGGTTGGATTATTGCATAAATCTTTACATTACAAGTGGCATAAGTAAGGGACCATTCCGAACCCAATGGTTTGAGGTCTTCCCTTGCGAGGGGTGAGTGCGGCCTTAAATCTTTGTCCGGTTCATACCGGGTGGCGACTCCATCATTCTCCGGTTTAGTCCCCCGTGGCTATTTCGTACTCCCAACTAGGCCCGCGAGCCTAGAACAGCATGCGTCGTCCAGTTTCCCGTGTGTCACCACAGCCGGGAAGCCAAACGATGAAGCTTGGAGCTTCAAATCTTGAAGACAAGGGGCGAAATTCACTATTCACAGCAGCCCACTGCCTTGAAAAAGTGAGCAGAATTCGAATTTTTGTTGCCCAAATCGTCGCTCAACCGCTCGATGTAAGTATTCCGCACTTCCGTCGTTGTATCCACTTATGATTCATGCTTGAGTTTTGATCTTGGGACCTCTAAAAACTCCAACAATGGCATCAAGAGCTTAGGTTAAAAGCATGAAAAAGTTTGGGATAAAATTTGGGCAAACTTGATTTTGAGCATGATAAATTAAATTGGATGGATTTGTATGCTTAATTGTGTTTGAATTGAAGATTGATTGTGTCAATTTGAAGAAAATTTGATTGGATCATCTTTCCCCCAAATTCCCTCATTGGCCGAAATTGTGATGTCTTTTAATGTCTTGGGATTTTTGATTTTTGACAATTGGAAGTGTTGGAAATCATTCGGGATGATGATTTAACGACGATTGCGGAATCAATTGGATTGAATTCGATTCGGACGTAAAATCCCCAAATTGCCAAGTATGTCATAAAGCTTGAAATTGGGTAAAATGAAATTGAGCATGCAATTATGAAATTGGATGATCAAGTATGCTTAATACATGTTTAATTGATGATTGGTTGGATCAATTTGATTAAATATTGTTTGGAACAAATTTCCCCAATTTTGAAAGTATGTCATAAAGCTTGAAATTGGGTAAAATGAAATTGAGCATGCAATTATGAAATTGGATGATCAAGTATGCTTAATACATGTTTAATTGATGATTGGTTGGATCAATTTGATTAAATATTGTTTGGAACAAATTTCCCCAATTTTGATGTGTTGGCCGAATAGGAGTATGCCCTAAATCTTGGTAATTTTATTTCGTTGATCATTCGATGACTTGAAACGATTAAGGATGTTGAATTAATGTTAATTTGGATTTAATTGGATTGAATTCGGAATTGACATAAAATTAGTCCAAATTGCCGAGAGTAGTAAAGCATGTAATGGGTTTGATTTTAATCTTAATGTGTTGGACATGTGATGATGAAATTGAGCATGATTAATTAGCCTAATTTGTGTTTTGGAAATAATGGTTTAGGTGATTAATCATGATACACACTTTGGAATTAATTAGATTTTGAAATTGGATTTTATGATTTAATTAATTGGGCTTAAAATTTGATTTGGGCTTGTAATGTTGTAAATGGGCTTATTGAGCTTTGTTGTACAAGGTTGAGTTTAGGTAAAATTGGTTGGATCCAATTGGGCCCAAAACCGCTACCATAAAGCCCAAATGCGACTAATGGACCTTTAAAGTTTAATTGGGCCTAATGGGCCAAGATTGATTTCTAGGCTTATGGGGTAACTCCCGGATTGGATTTTGGTTATTCGGTTTGACTCGAATTGACCAAAAGTCCACGCCTTAAGAAATTAATTAAAAGACTATTAGACTTTAATTAAACTAATATTGGATATTCATCGGGCTTTGAGACCAGAAACGATTAAATTTGGAATTTAAATCGTAAGGTTCGTAAATAAAGTGTAAGATTTAATTTGGAATTAAATAATTGGATTAGTATTAAATACATATTAAATTGGATTTAATTATGTAGTTTAATTTAATTCGAGAATTCGTACTTTAAGTACTTATTCTCAAAAACGAGTTTGACTCGAACAAAATCAAATCGTTGTTTGAACATTGAATGATCACTAATTATCAGATTAATTAATTGGATTAGATTGATTGATAACATGCTTGAGTGAATACATGGTTGCGATGCATGAATAATGTATATCAGATGGATATTAGTCGGGGGGGGGGGACAATTTTGGAAATTGTAATAAATTTGATTTATTAATTGGACCTGCGAGTCCAGCCTTATCACCTCTATACTCTTTGTATTCTCTTCTCACCTATTCCCCTCAATGTAAATGAGGTTTCTTTAGAAGTGTAGTGTAACGGGTAGAAGTAAATACAAGTGCTAGCTTTGAAGAGAGAAAATGAGAAATTTGATCTAGGATCAATGTAAAGTATCCATCCGCATATCATTATTATTTTATTTCATATGCGCTTTATTATGTGTTTAGAATGCATGTTTAAGGGTGTATGATGATGAGACATTAACAAAGATAATAAATTGGTTGCCAATTTGCACGCGAAAAACCCTCAAATATTATTAAGCGTCTTTCCTTCCATTGAGTGATTCTCACTCAAGATCCGAGACGGCATTGGTTTGTTGGCCAAAGTCAAGGCCTTTGTCTGTCGAAGATGTGTTTGAATCACGAAGGCTTTGTTACATGTCAGTGTCATGTCCAAGTTGTGGTTTGTTGGCCAAAGTCAAGACCACTTCTTATCCATCGACATTGATTACGAAGCTTTCCATGGTCAATGGGTCGCGCTTAACTGGAATCATTAAGCTTGTTGTGCCAAAGCCAAGGCTTAGTTGATTCAGAGGAAAAAGGTTAAGTAATACATTGGATGTATTGGCATATATAAGATATATGTTTCGGACTTGGACGTCCTCCTACCGGATCTAGGAATTGGATTGGATCCAATTGATCTTAGAGATCTACCTAGTTAATTATCATACAATTTGTTGGCCAAAGTCAAGATTGTGTGGATTTAACGGGATCCTAGCCCATTAGGAAAACACGGTTTCCCGAGTACTCGACAGAGGGTTAGAGGCTCGCCGAAAAATAGTGGGAGGCAAGAATTGAATTTGCAATACTCGTTCAATTACTCGCCATACGCGCTCATTCAAATTATTTCGTCGTTAGACTAAATATTAGTTGGACTAATATTTAAATTGTTGTTTTAATAAACAGTTGGACTGTATTATATTTGATTATATATAATTGGATTATATTAATCAATATATTTGAATTAATTAATTTCATTTTACAGTTGATTTTATAATTGGATTATAGTAATCAATGTAATTGAGGTTAATTAATTTAAATTATATTTGATTATATAGTTGGACTATTATAATCATTATAATCAATGGTACCACAAATCGTTGATTAAATAGTTGGACTATTAGAATCAAGATTGAAATGAAAGATTAGTGTTTAAAACATAATCCTGGATGAAAATGTATTTAAACGACTTTAATTTTCAAATTGGGAATAATTTCAAGATGGTCTTGGAAATTAATAAGTTATTTTATTTGATAAAATAATGAATTATGCCTAAAACCCGGAGTTAAGCAAATAGGTGGAATATGATATTTGGAATATTCATATAATGATAACTTTAGCGCTTAATCCATTAAGCTTGTCGAAGTAGACTCCTTAATTTCTGAATCAGAATTAAGGATTGGATCCTTAAAGTATGATAATGAAATTGAAAGATTTTCATGATCTATTTTAGATCTTTGAAATACTAAATTGCAATAAATAATTCTTGGAGAATTAATGAATATTCTCAAGGAGACAAAAGTCAAAGTTTGCAATTAGGCAAGTAGTGCAAGGCACACCTTACTTCAATATTCTAGAAACCCGAGGCTTGGCCAAAGGCTACTGGAATGTTGAAATTGGCAAAGGCGAAATCATAATAATCTTTTGGGAAGATAAAAGGATATTTCCTAAGAAGGAATTGAAGACGAGCAAGGCTCTTACTTCAAATATGTTTGTCATAATTATGTTCACAATTAGTATTGAAATTGGATTTTAAATACTTAGTGTGATACATAAATATGTACTATGTGCAGAATCTGCTTTAAGCAGGATACTGACTTCAGATGTGATTACTCTGCGAATTGAAAACGGGACGATAGTCGCTGTTTTAACCGTAGATACCTAACTTTAGGAATTACCCTCGGGTATGTACTTAAATTAGGGAACTGTTATAATATAACTAGTTTGACTAAAAATATTATCTTTATATCAGTGTATAACCCGTTGCGGGTGTACCTTTATATTCTAGAACACTAAAGTGTTTTATTATATAAAGATGATATTGAGATAAACACATTAGATGTGAATAACAGAATTTATATTTTGAATATAAATAATATCTCAAATATATAACATGACAAATAAATAGCTCAAACTGATTTGATCAATTAAGAAACTAATTATGGCATTGTTGTCTGGGACACAATCAAACAAGACTCGTATATCCACACTTTCGAAGAGTGGGTACTTGGACCTTTTTAATTCTATTCAAATAAAGTCTACGAATCTAGTTTATTAAGCAAAGTGCTTAAAACACCTTTACTCGGTAAAAGTGAAAATACCACCGATCTGTTAGCCCTAGTTCATAGTGAAGCAAGTGGGCCCGTGTCTAGCTAGGCTAGAGGTGGATATGAATATTACGTGACCTATACGGATGTGGCATCGTGTAATGGTTGTGTGTTTCTTTCGAAGAACACAAATCGGAAACTTTTATAGTTTCGACACGAAATAGACAAACAGATCGGCTAAAGTATTAAACCGTCACGGTAAAACCGTAATGAAAATACTTAAGCAGTAAGTTTCTCGTATACTTGGAAGAGTATAATATTCTTTCAATGAGGACTCCTCCCGGAACACGTCCGTTTGACGGTGTGCCCGAAAAGGATTAACCGAATTTTATTAGACATAATAAGGTTAATCACGAGTCGCTTTGAGCTACCATTTCCTTCAACGGATAAGCTTTAAACAGTGCAAGAACTTATTTTGAATAAGTTCCATAATAATCTGTTTGACAGATATCATATTATATATGAACGGGAAAGAAACCGGGTTTCTCATTCCTGACCATTTGGGTATGCTTGGCATATGTTTGGATGATACCAAACTAAAACCCAAATAGGATTATTGCCAACGGAAAGGATATCCTAGGGATACCATAAGTATTGTACTTATATACCTCACATGAGAACAATTAGATTGTTGCTCACCATGCGGTTTTCCTAAAAGGAATACCGATATGCAGTGGTACTTGGGAGGATAGTATAACTCGATGAAAATCTGAGTAATACTGTTCTAGGCACCGAATCGAAATGGAACATATATAGTTCATCAAGGAAGAAACTATACCATTAATCTTCGAATACACGAGAACTAAGGAAATAATACAAGGTATCAACTCCCTTATTATGGCAATGTGCCATATAATCCGAAATGGATTCCATGTATATCAACAAGTTTGGATACTAGTTGATGTACCATAAGGCATTGTGCCTATTGGTACTTTACAAGTCTTCAAGGAAGACTTACATGGATGGCAACATACCAACGTATAAAGCTAGGCTTTTAACGGAAAGGTATCGTTATCAACATTGTGTTGATTACGATTCAACCTTTTACCTGTTGTCACGGTAAATCCATTTGGATAATGCTTGCTGATACGAGCATGAGTTCTTGGAATTATCGTTTTGATGCAATCATAATAGTATATGATTTAATTCAAAACGAAAAGGATTCTTATGTAAATAAGAGGGTTAGTGGGAGCGCACTGACAGTGGCTGTCCTATAAAATAATGATAATACGTCATTTCTTGGAAATGATATTCCCATAAAATAAATATCGGCGAAAGCTTGGCTTTTGAAGTACTCTCCATGGAACCGTACATTGAAAAATGTACTAGACCTGGTGTATCATACGCTTTGAGCATATGGATTCACAAACAGGCTAATCCGAGTGATAGTCACTGGATTGATGTTAGGGACATCCGTTAGTATCTTAGAGAACTAAGGATGCTGTCTTAATCTATGGAGAAGGAGAACTTGAAGTGACTGAGATCACTGTAACAAGTTTCCTATAACCGATAAAGACGACTAAAAGTCGCAAACGGTACTATACAATTTGAATAACTGTAATTACAGCAGCTGAAGCAGCAATAGAAGTCATTTGGGTCGATAATATCTAATTAGATTAGATATAGTTCTGTTAGCGGCTGAGCTAGACATCAGCACAGGCTAAAGAATTAATGGTCTCATCAACGATCCAGATACATACTTACATATTCATCTGATTCGTTCGGATCATACATCGTGGTGATGTGATGATCGAATAAATCGCATCAAGATGATATTCATGCAAATCCGTTGACGAAAGATTTTCTCAGCAGTTTGAGCCAATCGTACATAGTTCGGGTGTTAGACACTCGAGTGACTGGCTATAGGCCAAGTGGGAGATTGTTGGACAATTCTGACCCATAGCGTCACTATTTGTACAGGTCACAGTGTTGTTGTACAAATTAACTATGTGACATAGGAGATTGCACTCGTATCATTTGTGATTAGATCACCTAGATATATAAATGATAAGAGGTCCCTATGATTTGTTCCTGGATGGAGAATGATATGAGACAGTATCAGTCCATGAAGGATAAATCATTAAACATCCCTGGTCAGAGCATTATCGAGATTGTACATCGATGAATGCGTAAAAGACTAGTATTACACTTGTGCGCGTTGTGAGAGCACAACGACATAGTTCTCATATATTTGGGTATTGGATACTCATGCAAGTGTAATAGGAGGTTGTGTTTCACCGATGATACGGGAACAGCTTCGCTCTGGATTAGACCCCCTCGGAATTCCATTGGTAGTATGACTACGTGTCTATGGAAGTCCGAAATCAGGGTAGGTGTATTTGGTCTTAACCTGAGACTTGCACCGCTAATACTTGCGACAATCAATATACTTTGGTTGCGATCGTCCCGGGCTTTAACCGGTTCTGTGTACGCCAATACTGGGTATATTGAGAATCGTAGTGTGTTGGGTGTGATGTCAAGACGGAAGTGTCACTCCAGTAATATGGAGTTGATGATCACGCAGGGATACAGAACTCGTTCTCTATATAAGGTTGCAATCGTCGGATAATATGACTTGGTCATGATTATCCGATTTTAAAGAGACTAGTTGCTTGTTATCCGACATATGCTTCGTACGGGGCAGACACTGTACCAGCCCCAGGCCTTGCATGTGATCATCCGATACTGGACAGAAATACGCAATACTACGGTATACTACGCTTGATATAGATCCTTATTCCTGTAAGGATATTTCCGGAGAATTGGATAGGCATGGTGCTTTGCTAGAAGCCAACCTTGTCTTGTAAATCGGTAAAACGTAGTACTTGGTACTTACGTGTTCGGATAGTCCGACGACCGATTTGACTGCCAACATATCCGGGGATCTCATGGGTCGCTTCCCAAAATTCACCGATGACGTATGACTCGTACTTATATTAATCTGTGATTAATTAGATGAGAGAGAAAATTAATCTGGGATTAATTGCGGAGATATTTTATCTAGGATAAAATGTCGATTGAAGAGAGAGAAACATTAATTTGGAATTAATCGAGGAATTAATATATTTGATATATTAATTGAAATTGGATTTCGACGCGGAATTAAAATTAGATTTTAATTCGGGCGAACGAATTAATTTAGAATTAATTCGTTAGCGACGTGAATAGTGATTTCGCTTGGCGTAATCATTTAATTACGACGCAACGGAAAATTCGTTAATTTGGAATTAGCGAACCCGAGCCCGAGATTATTTGCGAGCGTATTCGTATTTGGAATTCGAGTGCGGCACGTCAAATCAAGCGTCAAGTCGCTAGTCGCATCTAGCGTCACATCAAGCGTCAAATCATGTCACTTTGAGTGATGTGACAATTGATTGGATTGATTGATTGATGTGACAATTGATTGGATTGCTAAAGTGAAATGATGTGACTTGATGTAATAAAGTGATGTGTGTGGTTGGGAATTAAACCCAAATGTGTTTGAAATGAATTGGATTTAATTTCATGTGTATTTGATGCATAAATAAACACCAAAACCGTATACACTCATTCACTTTTTTTTCCCTCCTCTCTCTCCTCTTCTTCTTCCTCTCTTCACTCACGTTTTTGTTGTTCATACTAGGCAGTGAACTGCCGAATTTTAACAAACAAAATAGAGGGAAGTAAGTGGGTTTTGATGCAAAACAAGAGTGCTAGCACACTCCGGGATCATGCCAAGGTGATAAGGGAAGTTAACCCATGAGCCGGGAAGCCAACGATGAAGCTTGGAGCTTCAAATCTTGAAGACAAGGGGTGAAATTCACTATTCACAGCAGCCTACTGCCTTGAAAAAATGAGCAGAATTCGAATTTTTGTTGCCCAAATCGTCGCTCAACCGCTCGATGTAAGTATTCCGCACTTCTGTCGTTGTATTCACTTATGATTCATGCTTGAGTTTTGATCTTGGGACCTCTAAAAACTCCAACACCTTGCGCTACTTGCCTAATTACAAAGTTTGACTTTATCTCATTGAGAATAGTCATTAACTCTCCAAGAGTTATTTATTGTAATTCAGTAATTCTAAAATCTATGTATAGATTTATGAAGATCCTTCAATTTCAATATCATACTTTAAGGATCTAATCCTTAGTTCTGAATAAGAAATTAAGGAATCTACTGCGACAAGCTTAATGGATTAAGCACTTAAGTTATCATCACATGAATCTTCCAAAGATCATGCTCTACTATTTGCTCAACTCCAGGCTTAGGCCTAATATATTATTTTATCAAATAAAGTAACTTATTAGATTCCAAGACCATCATGAAATTATTCCCAATTTGAAAATTAAACCATTTAAATAGATTTTCCCTAGGATCATGTTTTAAATGTCAATTTTTCAATTTTATCTTGATTCTAATTGTCCAACTATTTAATCAACGATTTGGTACTGTTTATTATAATGATCACCATAGTCCAACTATGTCACACACCCGTCCCCTTAGGTAGGGTAGAGGTTAGACGGAGACTAGAAACTGGCAGAGTTTCCCCTGTAATATGGACTAATCCTCCAAATACAAGGAAAAATCTAAACTGAAAATATCATCATAACATAGGATCTCCATAATCCAACACAAAAGAACATCCATGAAGAAAATACAATATCCTCAACAACAAAAAGGCTCAATGCCTAGCATCATAATACAAACTTTCCCAAGAAATACATATCTAGAATCCATAGTTTCAAAACATAACAGGACACTCTATTGTTGGCACAACCTTTCTCTACTGGCAGAATATGATGACGAAACAGCAGATGAAAAGATGATCTACTAATCTGCTAAACCTGAAATGTTAAGGAAATGGGTAAGCTCACGCTTAGTGCAATGGATCACAGCTTAGTGCCGTGGATAAACAAGTAACAAGGTGGATCGAATAAGTATTTCATACTATAAATAAGTACATAAAGTTGTAAGTCAATAAATTCAACATTTACTTGAAATCATAAATCTCATTTCTCATAAAACTCATATTGCTCAATAATACTTTGAATAATAAAGCTCATTTCTCATAAAACTCATACTGCTCAAGAATACTTTGAATAATAGAGCTCATTTCTTCATATATATGCACACTCTCGTGACAAATACGGTAAAACTGGCAACATGGGGCATCCCCACGGCAATAACTGGCATCCGGAGCAAACTGGAACATTGACCTCATCTCACGGCAATAAACTGGCAACATAAATGTACACGGGGTGCATCATAGCATAAAATCATTTCTAAAATCCATGCTCATATATCTCAAATCATGCAAGTTTCTCATATATCACAAACACATGAATTCAACATAATTAATATTCGATCCATATCTTATAGCAAAAATATAAACTTTCTAAAAACAAACTCATTTAATGCATTACCTTCAAAATTCATTTAAGAAAACATACATACTGTATACTTTAGAAAACATCAATGTTACAGGCTTATCCACGCACCTGGTGAGCTGACTACAAATAAAGGATCTATGCAGCAGGACCGTCACTGCTTACGGTATCACGATCACCTATAGAGACAAAAGAATTTACTATAAGGAATATAATCCTAACTAGAATGGATGAAAGAATATGAAAGAAATGTGATTCGGTCGCTCTCGCAAACTTAACGAAAATTACAATTCGGAGGTTCGTTACTACTCGGAATGGTCTGAAATTCACGGAGGAGACTCGGGAATTCGGCGCGGAAATCTCTGCCTGGCGCGTGGGGTCCACGCGCCTCCCCTTCTGTCCGCGCGTGGGCCTCACGTGTCGCCATATGAGGGGCACGTGAGCGCCACGCTCCGGCCGGATGGAAAATTTTCCGACGGTCGCTCATTCGTCTCTTCTTCCCTCCCGATCTAATGCCACTGACGGATCGTCGATCGGAGTTCCGGATCAACGGGAAATTAAGAAAAACCATAAAAAGTTCCTTACCGAGATTTCTATGAAAAATTGGGAGTTTCTCGAGATGAAACTACCATCAAAATGATCCTCTCGACGAGATCTACACTTTTCCTTAAGGACTCGGTCGGGTTTGACAGTCGGATCGGCTGGATCGGGACTAAGCTTCTCTTTTCTCTATTTTTTCCTCTTTCTTCTCTCTCTCGCCTGCTCTGTCTGACTCTTATTATCTTTCTTTTTTTTTTTTAACTTACAGAATGATGACTTATGGTTTGTGTGTGTGCGTATGTGTACACAGTATACTTTTATGGCAAAATTCGTTTGCCACCCTAAACTTGATCTTAACCACATTTTTAATTCCAACATCCACAAACTTACAATTTAATCCTTAATTTCCACCCGCCAAAAGTAATAAAATAAAAATGGGTAAAATAATTAATTTGGGGTGTTACAACCCTCTCCCTCTTAAAAGAATTTCGTCCTCGAATTCACATACCAGATGGTGGAAACAAGTGGGGATATTTATTCCTCATGTCTTCCTCAAGCTCCCAAGTTGCTTCCGCTTTCGAGTGTTTACCCCAAATGACTTTCACCAATGGAATCGTCCTGCTTCTCAACTATCTCAACTCTCTAGTAAGAATTCTCACTGGTTCTTCAGCGTATGTCCAGTCTTCTCTCAACTCAACTGGTTGTTCCTGCAAAACGTGAGAAGGATCTGATCTGTACTTTCTCAACATAGACACGTGGAAAACATTGTGAATCTTTGACAACTCTTGTGGCAATGCTAATCTGTAGGCAACCGGTCCAATTCGCTCCATGATCTCATATGGCCCAATAAACCGAGGACTCAACTTTCCTTTCTTGCCAAATCTCATGACACTCTTCCAAGGAGAAACCTTCAAAAACACTCTATCTCCTACCTGATACTCGATGTCCTTCCTTTTTAGATCTGCGTAACTCTTTTGTCTATCTTGTGCTGTCTTCAACTTTGATCTGATCACTTCAATCTTATCAACAGTAATCTGAACAATCTCAGGACCTAAGAGTTTCCTCTCAACTGCTTCATCCCAACAAATAGGAGTTCTACACTTCCTTCCGTATAATGCTTCATAAGGTGCCATGCCTAAACTAGCATGGTAACTATTATTGTAAGCAAACTCCATCAACGATAGATGTTGATCCCAACTACCTTTGAATTCCATAACACAAGCTCTCAACATATCTTCTAAAGTCTGAATGGTTCTCTCAGACTGTCCATCAGCTTGAGGATGAAAAGAAGTACTGAACTTTACTTTAGTACCCAAAGCCTCTTGTAGACTTGGCCAGAATCTAGAGGTAAATCTTGGATCTCTGTCTGAAACGATTGACACTGGAGTTCCATGAAGTCTCACTATCTCATCAACATAAAGCTCTGCTAACTTATTCAAAGAATAATCTACTCTGACTGGTAGAAAATGAGCTGATTTAGTCAATCTGTCAACAATTACCCATACTGAATCATGTCCTTTCTTCGTACGAGGCAGTCCTGACACAAAGTCCATAGTGATGTGTTCCCACTTCCACTCTGGAATAGGAAGCGATTGCAAAGTACCTGCAGGATGCTGGTGTTCTGCTTTAATCTGCTGACACGATAAACACTTTGATACAAATTCTGCTATCTCTTTCTTCATACCTTTCCACCAATAATTTTCCTTGAGAGTTCTATACATCTTAGTGCTACCTGGATGCATAGAATAAGCAGAACAATGGGCTTCTTCCATGATCTCTCTCTTCAAACTCACAATTTCAGGTACACATAATCGATCTCCATGCATCAATGTATTGTCATCCTTAAGCAAGAAATCTGAACGTTCCTTCTTTTTCACTTCTTCAATGATTTTCATAAAATGAGCATCCTCAGTCTGAGCTTCTCTGACTCGCTCTACTAAAATAGGCCTGACTTTAAGAGTTGCTAATAGAGATCCTGAATCACCAACTGATAAGTCAACTCTCAAAGATTTGAGTTCCATTAGCAAAGGCAACTGTAGAACTTCCATATGAGCTAGAATACTCGATGACTTCCTACTAAGAGCATCTGCTACTATGTTAGCCTTTCCGGGGTGATAGTCAATAGTACAATCATAATCTTTCAATAACTCGATCCATCGTCTCTGTCTCATATTTAACTCATTCTGTGTGAGTAAATACTTGAGACTCTTATGATCCGTGAAGATCTGACATTCTCTCTCCATATAAATAATGTCTCCAAATCTTCAGTGCGAACACTACTGCCGCTAACTCCAAATCATGAGTAGGATAATTCAATTCATGAGGTCTAAGCTGTCGAGAAGCATAAGATATCACCTTGCCATGCTGCATCAATACACAACCCAAACCTTTCCTCAAGGCATCACTATACACCACATATCCACCACTGCCTGATGGAAGAGTAAGCACTGGAGCAGTTGTCAAACACTCCTTAAGCTTATCAAAGCTTTGCTGACACTCCTCAGTCCACACTAATTTTGCATTCTTCTTCAAAAGTTTCATCAACGGCGCTGCAATGATAGAAAACCCCTGAATAAAACGTCGGTAATAGCCTGCTAAACCCAAGAAACTCTGTATCTCAGTCGCATTGGTAGGCGGTTCCCAATTAACCACTGCTTCAATCTTTTTGGGATCTACTAAAATGCCATCTGCAGAAATGACATGGCCTAAAAATACAATTCTATCAAGCCAAAACTCACACTTGCTAAACTTGGCATACAACTCCTTCTCCCTCAGAGTTTGTAAAATGATTCTTAAATTTTCTTTATGCTCATCTTCACTTCTAGAATACACCAAGATATCGTCAATAAACACAATGACAAACTTATCCAAATAATGTCTGAATACTCGATTCATCAAGTCCATAAAAGCAGCTGGTGCATTAGTTAACCCAAATGACATTACTAAAAACTCATAATATCCATAACGAGTTCTAAAAGCCGTCTTATGTATATCTGCTTCCTTCATCTTCAATTGATGGTACCCGGATCTCAAGTCTATTTTGGAGAATACCTTGGCTCCCCGTAATTGATCGAAAAGATCATCAATCCGAGGCAAAGGATATTTGTTACGAATGGTAACCTTGTTCAATTTCCGATAATCGATACACAACCTCATTGAACCATCTTTCTTCTTCACGAACAACACTGGTGCACCCCACGGTGAAGAACTAGGTTTTATAAAGTCTTTATCTAGGAATTCTTGCAATTGTATCTTCAACTCTTTCAACTCTACAGGAGCCATCCTGTAAGGAGCAAGAGATATAGGGGCTGTACCAGAAATTACATCGATGCTGAAATCAACTTCTCTATCCGGTGGTAAACCAGGTAGTTCATCTGGAAAAACGTCGGCAAATTCCCTCACAACCGAAATCTCATGCAAATCTGTTGTACCCATACTGGTATCTACTACGTGAGCTAAATAGGCATCACAACCTTTCCGCAACAACTTACTGGCTCGAATTGCAGATATCACATAGGAGGGAACAAATCTTCTCTCCCATCTAAAAGAAATCTTTGCCCATCCAGACCCTCAAAATCCACAACTTTCTTATGACAATTTACTGTTGCACGGTGATAAGATAACCAATCCATACCCAAAATGATATCAAAATCATGCATCTCCATGCAAATCAAATCTGCTAACAATTCATGCTCACCAACATGGATTACACATCCTCTATAAACTTGCTTAGCAAGATGGAATATCCGACAGGGGTATCAACAACTAACTCACAATCTAACTCACTTCCTTCTCTATCGGCATGCAATGCAAAATATTTTGAAACAAAAGAATGTGTAGCACCAGGATCAATGAGTATTCGGGCATTTCGACCAAAGATAAACACCATACCTGTGATAACCTCTGGTGCTACTAAAGCTTTCTGTTGCGTCATAGCGAACACTGTGCCTTGGGCTCTAGGTCTGCTAGTCTGACCACCTGGAGCAACTCTACTCTGAGCACCCGAACCTGTGGGAGCTCCAGAAGTCTGACCACGAACCCCACTCTGACTAAAATTGCCTCTGACACTTTTCCACCACTTATCAGCCTGCTCAGTAAAAAGTCGATACACATGGTGGCATTTCTGTTCATCAGTCAATCTTATCAGTTCAAAAGCCTTCTCAACTCTGTCCAAGTATTTCTAGCTACAATGGGATCTTTCTTCCCATCAAACTCAACAGCTCCATTTTCTCTCATTCTTTTAGCAATATTATCTTCGTTAACTACAGGAGCTACCTGAGCTGGACCATGACCCCATGCTGGAGGGTAGTAATATGGATAAGGGTAAGCACTAGGAGGAACATCTGCTAGCGGGGGAGCATAATAAGGTGGAGGGTAGAAACCCGGAGGAGGTGGAGGAGGTACTGGAATGTTTCCCTGAGGTGCTGCAGGGGCTGGAGGAACATTACTACTATGAGGATGGTGAACTGGAGTACTATCTCCGAAAATCGAGGCTATAGAATCTTCTACAACAGGATTAGGGTTCCCTTCAAAGGGTTCCCCATCATAAGAATTAACCTCCTCATCAACTGGAGGTGCCCTAGAAGGTTGGCCAACATTTTCTATCCTACGAGTACGGACTCGACCTGCACCTCGAACTCTGAGATGCGGAGGCATCTGAAAACACATGAAAGATGTCAACCGCTAAAAGACATAGAATAACTGATAAAGAAAATGAAGTGTCTACAGAATCTATGAACCCTGGGCTCTGATACCATAAAATGTCACACCCGTCCCCTTAGGTAGGGTAGGGGTTAGACGGAGACTAGAAACTGGCAGAGTTTCCCCTGTAATATGGACTAATCCTCCAAATACAAGGAAAAATCTAAACTGAAAATATCATCATAACATAGGATCTCCATAATCCAACACAAAAGAACATCCATGAAGAAAATACAATATCCTCAACAACAAGCAAAGGCTCAATGCCTAGCATCATAATACAAACTTTCCCAAGAAATACATATCTAGAATCCATAGTTTCAAAACATAACCAGGACACTCTATTGTTGGCACAACCTTTCTCTACTGGCAGAATATGATGAGAAACAGCAGATGAAAAGATGATCTACTAATCTGCTAAACCTGAAATGTTAAGGAAATGGGTAAGCTCACGCTTAGTGCAATGGATCACAGCTTAGTGCCGTGGATAAACAAGTAACAAGGTGGATCGAATAAGTATTTCATACTATAAATAAGTACATAAAGTTGTAAGTCAATAAATTCAACATTTACTTGAAATCATAAATCTCATTTCTCATAAAACTCATATTGCTCAATAATACTTTGAATAATAAAGCTCATTTCTCATAAAACTCATACTGCTCAAGAATACTTGAATAATAGAGCTCATTTCTTCATATATATGCACACTCTCGTGACAAATACGGCAAAACTGGTAACATGGGGCATCCCCACGGCAATAACTGGCATCCGGAGCAAACTGGCAACATGAGACCTCATCTTACGGCAATAAACTGGCAACATAAATGTACACGGGGTGCATCCTAGCATAAAATCATTTCTGAAATCCATGCTCATATATCTCAAATCATGCAAGTTTCTCATATATCACAAACACATGAATTCAACATAATTAATATTCGATCCATATCTTATAGCAAAAATATAAACTTTCTAAAAACAAACTCATTTAATGCATTACCTTCAAAATTCATTCAAGAAAACATACATACTGTATACTTTAGAAAACATCAATGTTACAGGCTTATCCACGCACCTGGTGAGCTGACTACAAATAAAGGATCTATGCAGCAGGACCGTCCCTGCTTACGGTATCACGATCACCTATAGAGACAAAAGAATTTACTATAAGGAATATAATCTTAACTAGAATGGATGAAAGAATATGCAAGAAATGTGATTCGGTCGCTCTCGCAAACTTAACAAAAATTACAATTCGGAGGTTCGTTACTACTCGGAATGGTCTGAAATTCACGGAGGAGACTCGGGAATTCGGCGCAGAAATTCTGCCTGGCGCGTGGGGTCCACGCGCCTCCCCTTCTGTCCATGCGTGGGCCTCACGTGTCGCCATATGAGGGGCGCGTGAGCGCCACGCTCCGGCCGGATGGAAAATTTTCCGACGGCCGCTCATTCGTCTCTTCTTCCCGGATCTAATGCCACTGACGGATTGTCGATCGGAGTTCCGGATCAACGGGAAATCAAGAAAAACCATAAAAAGTTCCTTACCGAGATTTCTACGAAAAAGTGGGAGTTTCCCGAGATGAAACTACCACCAAAATGATCCTCTCGACGAGATCTACACTTTTCCTTAAGGACTCGGTCGGGTTTGACAGTCGGATCGGCTGGATCGGGACTAAGCTTCCATTTTCTCTCTTTTTTCCTCTTTCTTCTCTCTCTCGCCTGCTCTGTCTGACTCTTATTATCTTTCTTTTTTTTAACTTACAGAATGATGACTTATGGTTTGTGTGTGTGCGTATGTGTACACAGTATACTTTTATGGCAAAATTCGTTTGCCACCCTGAACTTGATCTTAACCACATTTTTAATTCCAACATCCACAAACTTACAATTTAACAACATCCACAAACTTACAATTTAATCCTTAATTTCCACCCGCCAAAAGTAATAAAATAAAAATATGGGTAAAATAATTAATTTGGGGTGTTACAAACTATATAATCAACTATAATTTAATTGGTTAAATTCAATTATATTGATTACTATAATCCAATTATAAAATCAACTATATATTGAATTAGTTTGAATACAGTCCAACTGTTTTATTAAAATAACGATTTAAATATTAGTCCATCTAATATTTAATTTATTTGATGAATGATATTTGTTTGAGCGCGTGTGGCAAGTAACTAGACGAATATTGCAAATCTTATATTTGTCTCCCATTATTTTTCGGCAAGCCTCTAACTTTCTGTCGAGTACTTGGGAAACCGTGTTTCCTAGTGGGCTAGGATCCCGTTAAATATCACACAATCTTGACTTTGGCCAACAAATTGTATGATAATTAACTAGGTAGATCTCTAAGATCGATTGGATCCCATCCAATTCCTAGATCCGGTAGGGGGACATCCAAGTCTGAAACATATATCTTATATATGCCAATATATCCAATATATTACCTAATCTTTTTTCCTCTGAATCAACTAAGCCTTGGCTTTGGCACAACAAACTGAGTGATCCCAGTTAAGCGGAACTCATTGACCATGGAAAGCTTCGTAATTAATGTCGATGGACAAGAAGTGGTCTTGACTTTGGCCAACAAACCACAACTTGGACAAGACACCGATATGGAACAAAGCTCTCGTGATTCAAACACATCCTCGACGGACAAAGGCCTTGACTTTGGCCAACAAGCCAATGCCAGTCTTGGATCTTGAGTGAGAATCACTCAATGGAAGGAAAGACGTTTAAACATGCAAATTGGCAACCAATTTATTATCTTTGTTAAGGTCTCATCATCATACACACTTAAACATGCATTCTAAACACATAATAAAACACATATGAATAAATAATAATGATATGCGGATGGATACTTTACACATTGATCCTAGATCAAATCTCTCACTTTCTCTCTCCCGCTAGCACATGTATTACTTCTACTCGTTACACTACACTTCTAAAGAAACCTCATTTACATTGAGGGCAATAGGTGAGAAGAGAATACAAAGAATAAGGAGGTAATAAGGCTGGACACGCAGGTCCAAATAATAAATTCCAAATTTATTACAACAATTTCTAAAATTGCCCCACCCATCTAATATCCATTCGATATACATTATTCATGCATCGTAACCATGTATTCACACAAACATGCTATCAATCAATCTAATCAAAATAATTAATCTGATAATTAATGACCATCTAATGTTCAAACAACGATTTGATTTTGCGCGAGTCAAACTCGTTTTGCGAATAAGTACTCAAAGTACGAATTCTCGAATTAAATTAAACTACATAATCAAATCCAATTCAATTTGTATTTAATAATAATTCTCTATTTAATTCCAAATTAAATACTAGACTTTATCAACGAACCTTTACGACTTAAATTCCAAATTTAATCGTTACGGGTCTCAAAGCCCGATTAACGTCCAACGTCAATTCAATTAAAGTCCTATGGGCTTTCAATTAATTTCTTAAGGCATGAGCTTTTGGTCAACATGGGTCAAACCCAAAGACTAAAGCCATTTAAAGGAATCACTCTTATATGCCTTTGAAACCAATTTAGGCCCATTAGGCCCAATTAACGTTAAAGGTCCATTAGTCGCATTTGGGCTTAACGGAAGTAGTTTTGGGCCCAATTGGATCCAACTAATTTAGCCTAAACCCAACTTAGTACAACCAAGCCCAATAAGCCCATTTACGACTTTAAAAGTCCAATTTCCAAAATTAGGCCCAATATAATTAAATTACAAATTACAAATTCCCAATTTAATTACCAAGGTGTATAACATGATTAATCACACAAATCAACATTTCTAAAATATCGAGTAGCCTAATTAATCATGTTCATCATCATTATCACCTGTCCAACACATTGATGAAAAATCAAACCAATTACATGCATATAATGTCTCGGCCATGTGGGGTATTTTATGTCCGATTCGAATTCAATCCGATTAAATCCAAATCAACATTAAGTCCACATTCCCGATTGATTTCCAACACATCCAATGATCAGAAATCAAAAATTCCAAGATATTTAGGGCACCCAACCATTCGGCCAACATAAGAAATTTGGGGGAAAATGTTCCAATTTTTTTTTCAACAAATTGATCCAATCAATCTTCAATTAAAACATATTTAAACATACTAATTCATCCAATTTCATTAAAACATGCTCAAACACAATTTGCCCAAATTTTAAGCCCTAAATAAATTTCATGCTTTTCAATCGCTCTGATACCATCGTTGGAGTTTCTAAGTCCCGAGGATCGAATACAAAGCAAGAAATAAGTGTGAATACAAATCGAGAAAGTTGTGGAATACTCACATCGATCGGTTGAGCGACGCGGCAACGAACAAAATTATTTTGCTGCCCACTGTGAAGCTCACGATAGTGAGCTACTGCAGTCCACCATTTTCGGCCATTGTTGGTCCTCCAAGCAAGCTCCAAGCTTCATCAAACAATTCCCGGCTCATGGGTGGACTTCCCTATCACCTTCGTATGTCTTTCAGAGTGTTAGCTCTCATGATTTTTGCCACAAAAATCAAACACTTTGCTTCCTTATGTCACGGTTTTCAGGCAGAAAACCAATGAAGAAATTGCCCCAAGGGCGTGAGAGAGGGAGAGGAAAAAGAGAGAGAAGAATATGTTTAAGTCTTTGCAAAAATGTGTATCAAATACCATTTATATGATTTTCAAAAAATCAATAATTAATTTACAAATTTTCTTTCCAAAAGTCAAATGGCCATAATTGCCTACCACTTCCATCAACTCATCAATCCATCAATCAATGAATAGTGATTGGTGTCAATCACTCAAAGTGAAAGACATCTATCACTTGATTGACGCATGATGTGATGCTAGATGCAACTAGCGATTTGACGCTTGATTTGACTTACGTGTCGCATTCGAATTTGAAATGCGAATACGCTCGCAAATAATCTCGGGCTCGGGTTCGCTAATTCCAAATTAACGAATTTTCCGTTACGTCGTAATTAAATCTACTAATCACCTCGCTAACGAATTAATTCGAAATTAATTCGTTCGCCCGAAATAAAATCCAATTTTAATTTCGCGTCGAAATCCAATTTCGTTTAATATATCGAATATATTATTTTATCGATTAATTCCAAATTAATCGCTGTCTCTCTTTAAATGATATTTTATCCCAGATAAACATCTCCGCAAATAATCCCAGATTAATTTTCTCTCTCATCTTATTAATCTCAGATTAATTAAAGTGCGAGTCATACGTCATCGGTGAATCTTCGGGAAGCGACCCATGAGATCGCCTGATATGTTGGCAGTAAATGCGGTCGTCGGACTATCCGAATACGTACGTACCAAGTACTACGTTTTTACCGATTTACAAGACAAGATTGGCCTATAGCAAAGCACCATGCCTACCCAATTCTCCAGAAATATCCTTATAGGAATATAAGATCTGTATCAGGCGGAGTATACGTAGTATTGCGTATTTCGATCCAGTATCAGATGATCACATGTAAGACCTAGGGCTGGTCCAGTGTCTGCCCCGTACGAAGTATATATCGGATAACGAGCAACTAGTCTCTTTATTATTGGATAATCATGACCAAGTCATATTATCCCGACGGTTGTAACCTTTTAGAGAACCAGTTCTGTATCCCTGCGCCATCATCATCTCCATATGACTGGAATGACACTTCCGTCTTGACATCACACCCAATACACTACGATTCTCAATATACCCAGCAGAGGTGTACACAGAACCTGTTAAAGCCTTGGACGACCAAAACCAAAGTATATTGATTGCCGCAAGTTTTAGCGGTGCAAGTCTCAGGTTAAGACCAAATACACATACCCTGATTTCGGACTTCCATAGACACATAGTCATACTACCAATGGAATTCCGAGGGGGTCTATCTAGAGCAAAGCTGTTTTCTGTACCATCGGTAAAACACAACCTCCTATTACACTTGCATGAGTATCCTATACCCAAATATATGAGAACTATGCCGTTGTGCCCTCACAACGCGCACAAGTGTAATACTAGTCTTTTACGTATTTATCAATATCCAATCTCGACAATACTATGACTAGGGATATTTAATGATTTATCCTTCGTGGACTGATACTGTCTCATATCATTCTCAATCCATGAACAAATCATAAGGACCTCCTATCATTTATACATCTAGGTGATCTAATCACAAATGATAAGAGCGCAATCTCATTTGTCACATAGTTAATTTGTACAACAACACCATGATCTGTACAAATAGTGACGCTATGGGTCATAACTGTCCAACAAGTTAATCCAGCTATCAGAGCTTCATACTCAGATTTATTATTTAAGACCATAGCTCAGCCCTTTTCTTAAAGGCTGAGCTAAAGCCCTACAGGCTCGGGTCCGGACCGTGCCGGACCTAATTACAAAGCCTATGCCTATATTATTTGTCTAACTTAATATTATGGGAGACTTATATGAGTCCATGAATTTTGATAAGTTATTGGTGAAAGGGTATGGTTGGTCCATTAATAACAAATAGATCCCTTGCCTAGACCTAATTAGAATAATGGATTCCCTTATATACATGATTTTGACCACGTAATATAAGAAGAGCATGTAACTTAACATATATATTTTTTTAAACGTTGGAAATTCTGTTGTTAATCCATCTGACTCAGACTTAAGTAGAGTAGATAAAATTTCTAGATATCCTAGACTCTTAACAAATATCAGGAAGGATGTTAAATCATTTTTATGAGGGCCACTAGTCAGAGACCTATTTGATAAAAAAAATATAAATAATAAATTTGATTGAAAAATAATAATAATCTAGGGACTCATATCTTTCCACTCACCTCTTGTTAGATATGTATAAACATTTTCATAATTATTTGAACGATACACGAGACAAAAGGTGATTGGAAAATGAGCAATGCTCCGATTCAATTAATATTATCTCATAAAATAGGACGGATAGACTTATAAAATTTAAATCCCAAACGATATATCGTCAATCAATAATTGTAGCATGTTAAGTAACAAGTAATATGAAAATTACATAATACCAATGAATGATTGACATATTTAGTGACTCATTTACGATATAAATTTGTTTATACATTCACTTTAACATTTGTAACAAAATCTTTTTTTCAAATATGATCGATCTTCTAGAAAAGAATATATTTTATCTTGATTTATTAACCACCCTTTGAATGACTTGACAATTAAGAAAATGATTCGCTAAACTTTGATCAAACTTCTCAACCTTGCTCTTCTATTCTTGATGTAATCAAATTTTTCCTGGTCATAAAAATTGATCTTGAACTAACATAATAATTGTATTTGCCCCCTTCAACCCCAATTAGTTACATCTCCAATACACCACCATAAGTCCATTAATCCAGTTGAATTTCCTGAAGTGGAAGTTCACCAACTCTTAAAAAGTTGACAAAAATCACACACAAACACCATAATAAAATAAAAATAGAATTAATATTTTGACTTAAAAACATAATTCATTGTCTTTTAGGCCACATTTTGTGGAGAAATTCATATCATACATCGCACTTGAAAAGTTTTTCTCGTTAATCATTCCATGTTTGTAATGTCATGAAAATATATAAAATTGACTTAATTCAATGTACGGGTCAAGTCTACTTATTTGATCTCTTTCTTAAAGATCCTTCAAGAAAAAAATGATAGGTTGAGTTCATGCCAATAATAAAATTGTGAGGGGTCTTAAGAAAGATTGTTGAGTCAATGCATAAATTGTTATAACCGATAATATTTGATTTATTGGATCGAGCCTTACATAAAATCTGTTTTGTTACCTCATTCGAGAGACGTCTAAGTATTCAAAAATCTGGATCTCACCTCTCTATTTATTAGACGTTCAAAGTTTGGAACAGGATTAGATTTTTTAGAACTAAGTTTATCTGTTCATCTCAGGATTTAGATCTAATATTTAAGAACAAATATAATTTATTTTAGTGATCACTAATCCCAAATCTTTCAGAACGTTGAACTATTAACTAGCAAGGGCCAAGAAGTCCATGGGTGACAATACGCAAAACCTCACACAGAATATGGGCCAAGATACCAAAGCCCGTATCAGGTAAGTTGGCTTATTTTTGTTATTTGTGAATATATTTTCATTTATGTTTCTAATATAGTTTCCTTAGAATAATTTCAATTTAATTGGAATTTTAAATAATGTCAGTAAAAATATGTAAATTAATTTTTAAATACATCATTAATTACTTGCAAATGTGAAAGATTGAAAATTAGGAAAATATTAATAGCTTATTTATTAATAAAAAAAATGAATAACGGATAATGTGAAAGGTTGAAATGTAACAAGTTATAGAAATTTATTTGAAAGTTAAAAAACTTAATAGCCAAAAATTAATGTCATAGTGATGTATAACAAGGAATGTGAAAAGATCCACTTATATATGTAGATATCTTTAGAGACAATGGAATTAATGTGGTAATGACTAACGAGAAAGAATGTTAAAAGGTTTACTTACATAGGTCATAGGTGGACATCTTAAGAGATAAGAGAGCTGACGTAGACAAACTAACTTAGAAACAGTTTTTATATATTAATATGGATTATAATCGCAATAAACCCACAGATGTGTGAAATTTGTTGGTACTAGTAAACCGGTTAAAAAAAGAAGACCAAATTCATTTTTAGCTTCAATATATCAAGATTTAAATTCGTGAAAAAAAAAAAAAAAAAACTTGGAAATCACTCAATCGAGTTCACACAAATAAATTCTCACTCTTTTTATCAATGACTTTGATTATTTCCTGAAATGAATTTGTGTTGAGCAGAGTATAATATTGTGAGTAGTGATTGTTAAGTAAAAATATAATTTTGATTAAAATTTAACCATATAGAATAATTATATAATTCCATGTGATAATTTTTTTAAAAGGTAAGAATAATATTCAAGTTGGAATTTGTTTTTGTTACATTGTACTTTCCTTAGGTACTAATTTAAAAATATCATGGTGGACTTGCACCATCCAAATTCGTTGCTAAGAAAAGAGTAAATTTTTACTCCAAGGACAATTTCGATATTTTGCTTCAGACCCAATACAAAACGGACCCGAGACTCCCCAACATAAGATCCAGGCCCAAATCGCTACTTCAAACCCACACACTAAAGGAAGCCCATAGTTTAGTATATATAGGCCTGGATATTCACGGGCCCACTCCTAGTAAAATACCCCACATCCAAACCATAACCAAGGCCCACCAAACGCCAGCCCACCAAACTCTCAGACTCATAAATATCTCTCACAACCCAGCTGTAGACACTGTATTTTTACATAAAGCCCAATGATGAGCCTCGTATGGAGGCACTACCCGATAAGTTGCGGGAGTCGTGGGAAACAGACGTCGGAAGGAAAAAATTTAAAAATAAATACATCAACAAATTTTAACTCGCTAATTGGCCTCAGATTCGCTCGATTAATCTCTATTTTAAAATTTTAGCCTCGCCCAAAACCCTCGCAACTCATCCAAAGCTCATTTCGCCCAAAGCCCAATCTAAAAATATTCAACACATTTAACACATGTCACAAATTAAATCAAATCGAATCAAATCCCTTCCTAATTTAAATAAATCACCTATCAAATTAAAGAAATTCTCCCACAAAAAAATACAAATATTCTTTTTCCCTAAATTAAACACACCCATATTTGCTTGATTTATTCAATTTTCAAGCCAGACACACACAAGGAAACCCTAGCATGCACCATTATAAAAAGAGTCCTAAACCAACCCTAATGCTTCCTTGATCTTCTCTCTTCTCACTCCTCACGGCTCACACAAAAAATCACAAACAACCCTCACTAAGCCACCTCACACCACTCATCAACGTAACCCCATTGACAAAGAACCGACAAACACAAGCCTAAACAGCAAGCTATAAATCGAGTAACAACTCAAAACATTGACCAGCATCACAAATACCCTCCACTAACTAAAGCAACAAACACACAAGCCCTTAACCGACAATAAAGCAACCTTAAGCCTGCCCTCCATGCATGAACCCACTCGTCGCACACTAGCCAAACCTAACAACCCTCCATCGCGCCATCAACAAACCCTAGGCCTTCCACCGATTGCCGTGAACAAATACCCCTCCACCGAACAATAAAACAGTGCTAAAATCACCAAAATCGTGAGCCAAAGTCACCCAAAACCAGTCCCCTATATCGCCGAAATTCACTCACCAAACTGCACTAAAAATAGTCTGAAACAGTCCCAAAAATCACATTCGAAACAGCACAAAAATCATCTTTTAAACTAGTCTAGAAAACACCGAAAAATTGCGACGGAAGACAAAGAAAACAGCGGAATAGCGAAGGAAAATACCGAACCAGAAAATCAGAAAAGCTACGGAACATTAACCCTTCAGGCGACGACGTAACGCAATCTCGGGAAGCGATTTAAAAGGTAAGACCTGAGGGCACCCTTTGTTATATTTTATTTTGTTATCCCGGACACGGCATGCTTGGTTGGACGTGGAATACGTCCAACCGGGCATGCGAAGCCCTATATTAAAAACGACCAAACTATTGGTCACATCTCTTTAATATTCCGTATTTATTTTTATTTCTATTTCGCATTTAATTTATGTTTATTATTGCTTTACTATTCCGCATTTATTTTCAGTCATTTATTTTTCCTTTAATATTTTGCACTTAGTTTACTTTTTATCGCTTCCGTTATTTATTGTTGTCTCATCACATGCATTATCATATTTCATGTATATATTGGGTTAATGATTGCGTTATGTTAAATGGTCGGTGCTATCTCTTGCGGTATATCGGATGGAAACCCAGACGTAAATTCCGTAGCCGAATCCTAATGGACGATAGTGCGGTCTGTACTTGGGATACAACTCTACGTACCGCTTGAGAAACTTTCAAGCACGTGTTTCATTTTTTGATTTAAATCTATGTTTATTGTTCATCTATTTATTTTCTATGCATTGTTAGTTGATGCACATGGGCTAATTAAGTAGGTTTAAAGATCCTCTATTTGATGGAAAAAAAGCCTAAAAGGCTACTGTACGGGCCAAATTTGGGCCCAGGGGTAAAATCGATATTTACCTCAAGACCAACCACTGACCCTGGAGCCCACTAGCAGATTCAGCCTAGAAACAAAAATGGCATACAAGGAAGCTTCATGGGCCTAAACCCGTTAACATGAAGAGAACCAACGGACACCAGTTACAAAAATAAAGAGAGAATCCAAATTCATAAACATCACTATGAAGTTGACAGTTACAAAATATAGACACGATCGTCAGTTATCATACATAAATCACCTGAATTAAACCTTCATTGACGACGACTCCAACGGGCAGAAGAGGGACCCCATATCAGGGAATCTATAAAATTAGAAAGAAAAGCAAGAGAGAGGGATCTTCTTCATACTGCCCCTATCACCAAGATTCTCCTCTACAACACGCCACCGCCCTCACGGCAAACAATCTGTGGTTGAGGTATCCTAAAGACCTTAATCCTTTCGCCTTGAATTTATTCGAATTTTAGGTTAACTTGAGCGTCGGAGTGCATACGGCTTCCACCACACCGGTGGGTAGTAACCTTCTCTTTCGCTCTACTCTTATTTTGCAGGTTCGCTCGTTCCCTTTAATTTACATACTCGATTGTGGACCTCGACCGAAATCAGCTTCCACAATTTGGCGCCACCGTGGGGCTACCGAGTGGATTTCGTAAAAGTAAAACACATCAACAAAATATATAGAAATGCCTCGAGCAATGAACAAACCCCGGATCCCATGATGGCATAACTTGCCATGCTCCAAGAATGTCTGCAAGCCCTTGAAGAAGAGAATCTGACGTTGCAGAATTCCAACGAAAGCCTACAGAAAAGGCTGGAGCAGTTATCATCCTATCTCCAGTACAACACTCAAGGTCAAACCAGCGATCGGGACGACCGAAGCAACCCAATAGTTCCGCCCATGTCGGAGGGGCCAAACAACAATCACCAGCCGACTCCACATGACCCGAACTCTCTTATCGATCCATCCCAACAAATTGTTAGCTCTATCAGAAGAGAAATGATTGAATTCAAGGAGGCAATTATGTCGAGACTATCAGGTGTGAGGCTGCCAATCAGGAAGATCAGGGCCGGAGCAATATCTGATACACCGTTTTTGGAATCAATTGTAGCTGTTGAGTTGCCCCGGAAATTCAGCCCACCCGAAATGAAGTAATATAATGGGTCCACCGATCCAGACGACCACGTAATACATTAAAAGTACAAGATGATGTCAACCGGCTTGTCCCCAAGTCAGTGGGAGGCTGGAATGTGTAGATGCTTTGGGGAGACACTGACTGGACCTGCCCTTTCTTGGTTCATTAACCTACCCTACAGGTCAATTGAGTCCTACCAAGAGCTAGTTGACAAGTTCATGCAGTATTTTGCAAGTTCATGCAAATTAGAAAAGACTTCAGACGACCTTAATTCTATACAGAAGAGAAGAGGAGAGTCATTACGGAGCTCGTGGCCCGGTTCAACCGGAAGAGAATTGCTATCTCGGATCTCTACCAGCCAACTGCGGTTGAAGCCTTCCGGAATGGACTACTTTATGACAGTGGGCTCTACAACAAATTGACAATGTTCCGATGCTACACAATGGACCGGGTCATGGCGCGGGCCCAAGTAGAAATAAGGTGGGAAGAAGATAAAAGAAATAAAAGAAGGGAAGATTTTACGAATGCACGAGTGGACCGAAGGCCTGCTCCCAAGCGACACGATGTGTATATCCACTCTCACAAGGAAGGGAGAAACCAGCCAAGAGGAGAGCGACGACCTTTCTACAAAAGTATTGACAGATGACCAAGGCTGTACAAAAGTAGGGAGGAGCTGCCAGCAAGCAAACCCAGACTCTTGGACTATAACTTTACCATTTCTCCCGGGTAATTGGTCTCTGTGCTTAAGAAGATGGGGAGTGAAGTAAAGTGGCCTCCACGCTCCAGAGACAATTCGACCAAAAAAGACACTAGGAAGTGGTGTGAATTCCACAGGGACTATGGTCACACGACAGCAGAATGTGCAGCCTTGAGATTAGAAGTTCTGGAGTTACTGAACAAGGGGTTCCTGAGGGATTTGCTCACTGATAAAGGGAAAGCAACCTTGGCGCGATGGGATGAGAGAAATGCTCAAGTAGAAATTCCAACCCCACCACCCCCAATTAATAACACCGTTAATGTCATTTCAGGAGGATCGGGAATCAGTGGAACAACATATTCGGCAGCTAAACGACATTCAAGGGCTTTGGCAAATAATGCTTCATATACCTCGATGTCTGTAGAGAAAGTCTACACGGATTTGATAATGGAGTTTCCAGACGACGGTGATTCACACAATTTAAATCCACATCATAACGCTTTGGTCATTTCTTTGCAGACATGGAGGTAGAGTTGGATAAAATAAACCGGCGAACGACAGTACTGATCGGGTTTAGCGGGGAGTAGAAATTCACTATGAGGGAAATATCGCTCCCAGTCTACGTAGCCGGAGTCAACAGAATGACCACATTTCTGGTCTTAGACAGCCCTTCAGCCTACAATCTGATCATAGGCAGACCTTAGATTCACGACTTGAGGGCGGTTTCATCTACTTATCATCAAGTAATAAAATTCCATACCAAGTGGGGGTTCAAGAAATTAAAGGTGATAGATTAGCGTCAAAAAGCTGTTACCAAATGACTTTGAAGGCTAAAGTTGAGTCAGCATAGCAATTACAGACTGGACCTCCTGCTCTGGAGCCGACTCTACCAAATATAGAGAAGCTCGACGAGGTCCAGATTCACCCTCAGTTTTCAGATCACAAGGCATTAATTAGAGCTGACTTAGATCCCAAACTAAGAGCCGACCTAGTTGAATTCTTGAAGAAGCGACACGATATTTTTGCATGGTCTCACAAAGATATGATTGGAATCGATTCGGAGCTCATAACTCACGAATTGCATGTGAATCCAGACCACACCCCGGTTAAATAGAAAAGAAGAAAGTTCGCCCCTGAAAGAAACTGGATCATTGATGAAGAGATTCAGAAGTTATTACAGAACAGAGCAGTTAAAGAAGTACAATTTCCGGAGTGGCTTGCGAATGTTGTAGTTGTGAAGAAAAAGAATGGGAAGTGGAGAGTCTGCATTGACTTTATGGATTTGAACAAAGCCTGTCCAAATGACTCGTTCCCACTGCCGCATATTGATTCTATGGTCGACGCATCGGCAGGACATGAGCTATTAAGCTTCATGGATGCATATTCGGGCTACAACCAGATCCTCATGTATCCTGACGATCAAGAGAAGATAGCATTTGTTACAAATCGAGGGATTTTTTGTTACAAGGTCATGCCTTTCGGCTTAAAAAATACGGGAGTAATTTACCAACGACTGGTTAACAAGATGTTCGACGATCAAATTGGGAAGACAATGTAGGTTTATATTGATGACATGCTGGTGAAGTCCATCAAATCGGAACAATACCTTAATCATCTAGAAGAAGCCTTCGATATTATGGAAAGGTACGGAATGAAGTTGAATCCTACTAACTGTCCGTTTGGTGTCGCCTCAGGGAAATTCTTGGGGTACGTAGTCACTCGATGAGGAATAGAAGCGAATCCAGACCAGATTAGATCAATTCTCGACATTCCATCACCCTTCAGCCCGAAGGACGTCATGCGACTAACTGGGAGGATCACCGCGTTAAACAGGTTCATCTCTAAATCCATAGATAAGAGTTTTTTGTTCTTTTCAGCTTTAAAAAAGGCAAACAGCTTTGAGTGGACTCCTGCCTGTGAGGAAGCACTGAAAAGACTCAAACAATACCTAACTACGCCTCATTTGTTATCGAAACCACACGATAATGAGAGGCTCTACCTCTATTTGGGAGTTTCAGAGCACGCGGTTAGCGGAGTCTTAGTGAGAGAGGAGACTGGAATTCAACTACCAGTCTACTATGTTAGCAAAGTATTGTTGGGAGCAGAATCACGCTACCCGTTAATGGAGAAGTTGGTCTTCGCCCTTGTTACAGCCGTGAGAAAACTTAGGCCTTACTTTCAAGGACACCCGATCACGGTATATACGACATACCCATTCAGAAGCATACTCCCCAGAATTTTCAGGGAGATTGATGAAGTGGGCAATTAAACTTGGGGAACACGACATAAATTACCAGCCAAAGACTGCCATCAAATCACAAGCGCTGGCAGATTTTGTGGCCGACTTCGCTCCCAGCCTCCTTGCAGCGGCTGAAACTGAGATTTACTCCATCCAACCGACAATACCTTGGAAGTTAGAAGTCGACAGATCCAGTAATAAAAGGCTGCGGTCTTGGAAGTATGATCACTACCCCGACAGGCGACACTTTGCAACAGGCAATCAAATACGGATTTAGAGTTACCAACAACGAAGCAGAGTACGAGGCATTGATCGCATGGCTATTATTAGCTAAAGAACTGGGAGCTAGGGAGATAGAAGTAAAGTCCGACTCTCAATTGATAGTCAACCAGATCGAAGGATCTTATCATGCCAGAGGTCAAACAATGGCTTCCTACTTATAAAAGGTAAACGATATTCGGCCGACATTTGAAAATTTTTCCATAACCCAAGTCACAAGAAGCAAAAATTGCCAAGCCGATGCGCTGGCAACCCTCAGATCAATAATGGAGGGCGACAAACCTCGAACAATACCTGTAGTGTATTTGAGCTGGCCGGCAATCTGGAAGGAAGAAACAACTGTTGCCGCGGTCGATTCAGTCGACACTTGGATGACGCCTATAGTCGAGTATTTACAAAAAGACTTGCTTGCAGAAGACAAAATCCAAGCTAGAAAAGTCCAGAGACAGTCTGCGAGGTTAGTTGTGTTCGATGGTCAACTGCTAAGAAGATTGCTCACAGGACCTTACTTGAAATGCCTAACACACGAAGAAGCACAACATGTGCTGACAGAGTTGCATGAATGGGAATGTGGGAACCATTCGGGAGGCAGAAGCCTGGCTCTTTGAGTGCATTCGACAGGTTATTATTGGTCAACAATGAGAATTGACTCCGCAGAATTCACTAAAAAATGTGACAAATGCCAAAGGTTTGCACTAGTTCCTCATCTCCCGCCAGAGAAACTGAATCCCATTATGACACCATGACCGTTTATGAAGTGGGGAATGGACATAGTAGGAAAACTCCCAACTGCGCATGGCCAACAAGTCTACATGCTTGTGATGAAAGATTATCACTCGAAGTGGATAGAAGCTGAAACATTCGCTAGAGTGCGCGACAAGGAAGCTCAAACATTCGTGTGGAAAAATATCATTTGTCGATTCGGCATACCCAGAGAAATTATGACTGACAATGGCTCTCAATTCATCAGTCATCACTTTCAAAAATTATGCAGGAACTAGGGCATAAAATTGAACTTTTCGACACCACGCTTTCCACAAGCAAACGGCCTGGCCGAATCGTCCAACAAGATAATCATGAACACTTTGAAGAAAAGGTTGGAGAAGGCTAAGGGCGCTTGGGCAGATGAACTTCCAGGAGTATTGTGGTTATACAGAACAACGGTAAGGTCTTCGACGGGCGAAACTCCTTTCGCATTGGCATTTGGAACGGAAATAGTAATTCCAACTGAATAAGTCATCCCTTCCACACGCTACCAGTGGCTCGATGAAGAAAATAATCAACAACTAATGAATTTCAATCTCGACATGATTGATGAGACTAGAGACCGAGCTTCCATTCGACTGGCTGCTCATCAACAGAGGATGGCTAGATACTTTGACAAAAACGTCAGGAGTAGGACTTTCAAAGTCGGAGATTGGGTCATTCGGAGAGTGTTCCAGAACACAAAGGAAATTGGAGATGAGAAGCTGGGTCCAAATTGGGAAGGCCCCTACCTCGTCACAAAAGTTGTCAGGAAATGAGCCTACAAGCTACAGAATATGGAGGGGACTCCAGTGCGCAACAGTTGGAACGCTATGCATCTTAAGCGATCCATCCGGTAACACTTATGTTTTGTTGTTTGTTTGTTAGCAGTTATCTTTCCCAATAGTCGTAATAAGAATAAAATAAGGAGATTTGTAGAAGTCATTCGACTAATTATAATAAAAGATTGTTCATTAAAATATCATTCGACACTTATACACAACGTTGATTGTTCAAAATACAACTTTCCGCCTTCCTATCGGACCCCTGATTCAAACTTTGTACAAAATATTCCAAGCTAATATCAAACCCTTAAAATTCATAGACTGGCTCCACCTTCATCGGCAGTTATTGGAAAACTGACAGGAACATCTTCTTGAGTCTCGACCGCCATTGTCGATTCAGAACGAACATCCACTGGTTCGACATCCTCTCTCTCCTCTATGGGCTTCTCGACCTCCTCCGACTCATCTACATGAATTGCAATTAGCTCGACCTCGCCCTTCTTCGACTCAACCTCCGGCCATTTTTCTTCATAATCTTCCTCCATCGATGAAGATATACCGGCAGCATGTCTTTCATACTCTCTAATCCATTTCTCCGGCTTCCAATCAATGTGTTTCCCAGCAAGATATTCTCTCATTAAGTCATATCTATTTTTCATCATGGAATCAATGGTGATATCCTCCATTTGCTCTAGCAGTGATTCATTCTCCTTTTTCACATTTTTGAAACTTGCTTTATAGCTATCAATCGTAAGCTCGGCCGTCTCCTTTTCCATCTTCAAAGTATCATTGACCTCCATCAACTCCTTCTCGAGCCCTTTCTTCTTCCTCTGAGAAGCGACCAGCCCAGACTTCAGATCTGACGATTTCTTCCTCACCACCGACAACGTTTTCTCCAGCTCTCTGATCCTCCTCTGAATGGATTTCACATTCTTCCGTATGAATAGACTACATTCCAGTGCCTGAAGAAGTCGAGTCAGAACGTCATTCGACCCAAAAAAAATTAAAAAAAAAATTCTACTCACTTTATAATTCAAAGCGATGGCTTTCTTCATTGCCTCCACTGGGCCAATTTGTGCTAACCTCTCTTCATCCCCCTCGAGAAGAAGCCCTTCCACGAATGAATCAATGCTTGAAGGGTCAGAAATTACAATCGACTCTCGTGGGACCTTTAAGATGAGGTTATCAAAATCATCTTCCACTTCAGCGATAGACTTCATTTTCTTCCCCGCGGAAATCATTTCAGTCGACTTAACTTTCTTTATGACACCCTCTCTAGAAACAACTTCCCTTTGTTGAGGGGCAGCTTCTTTTTCAGCTTCTAGTTCATTTTTCTTCAATTTCCTTGACTTCTTCCGACTCTTCATCTCGTCGAGTGAGGCTACTGTGAATGGCCCAGTCATCATTTCCTCTGCGCATAAAAATTCTTCAGGTTTTAGGGGTTCTCGATATCTATTCCCTTCGTATAACTTTTGACACGACCATCTACAATTTATCACGGGCAAAACATCGTTACAGGAGGCCAGAACTTTACCTTCTTCTCGGCGATAAATTTCCTTCCACAACAGAGTCGCCCTTAATCTCTTTTCTGTTAAGATGGTCTTATAATGTCTTTCCTCGGCCGACAGGGATAGAATGACTTTGGTGTTTGAGATTGTACGAGCAGTCGTGACGAAAGACTTATTTCGCAAAGGATCTGCAGCAGCAAGCACGTGGTTATTCAAATACCCAAGTATGAATCAAAGATTACAAATTATAGATAAAAAAAAACTTTACTCACTCGACAAACACCAAAATTCTGAGATTCGACCAGCCCCGGTCGATCCAAATATACCCTCACCCTTAGCAAAGAAATAATAGGACTGCCAATTTCCCCTATCATTAGTCGGCAATCCAGTAACTAAATGCTTCCTTCTCTGACAGAGTATCAAAGTATATCTTCATTTCTCCTTCAAATGCTCATTCAGGTAGTACGTCTCTAAAACATCATTTATCTCAAAGAGTGCTCCCAACTCAAAAGACAAACATTCAAGCGACAATAAAATCCTCCACGCATTTGGCATCAACTGGGAATTAGAAACTTCAAAATGATCCAGAACTTCCCAGACCAGTCTAGGAATAGGAAACCTCAACCCCACGAAAAATGAACGTATGTAGAATCACATCCACCCCGGAACCTTGTAATCGATTCTTTCATTCGGCGAAGGCATTCGAAGTTCAATAGAATCAGGGAACCTATACATGCAGCAGAGTTCCCTCAACACTTTCCCAGTCATTCGACTGGCAGGATTCTTAGAAAATAAGTTAGTAGGTTCACTCGTACAAGGAAAGTCACTCGGCTACCTAATAGCGGGTAAAGACCTTAGTGGTGTGGCCCCGGTAGGGGTCTCTTGAGAAGGCCTAGCCAGGGTAACTACGCCACCCTCGATCAACTCCCGGTACGACCAATCTTTGTATTCTTCATCCTCATTCGTCTCACTTGACGATTCGACATAACTATCAATCTTGGCACCTAAGCTGTCTAAAGAATCTCCACTCGACATATAAACAACTAAACTCCCTAGTGAGCTACCTCATAAAGATCAACCCACTAACATAATTTCTAAACAATTCACACAAACCCAAAGATCAAACAACCAATTTTACCTAAGAACCGCTTGAATCAACACTATGAATGTTTAAAGAAATTGAAGAACAAGAGGAAGTTTTCGAAGAGTACCTTGAAACACTTGAAAGCTCCCCTTACTCGGCTTCTAAATGAGGCAAAATGAAGCACCCAAAGCTCTTTTATACACACTACTTAAATTGGCGCCAAAATTCCCGCCAAAAATTCCTCGTAAACCATGCTAGGGTTTACAATTAATGACAGAAAAGGATGAGGAATAATCTAAGTGTCGAATGAAGAAACATTTCAAGTGAAGTTACTCCTGAACCACTATCTGGTTTAGTCGACCATGGATATCCCCTGTTGACTCATGTCGAGTCAAATAAAGAGTTTTTTTTGATATTCACCTGCCTCATACGACAAGTTGAGAGATTATTCCTGAACCACCATCTGGTTCAGTCGACCGGGGACAGCCCATGTTGACTCATATCGAGTCAAATAGAGTTACAACATTCACTCACCTCATGCTACAAGTCGAGTGAAGTTAATCATGAACCACCATTTGGTTCAGTCGACCGGGGACATTCCCCTAATGATTCATGTCGAGTCAAATAGAAAGTTATGGTATTCACTCACCTCATACGACAAGTCGAGTGAAGTTACTCCTGAACCACCATCTGGTTTAGTCGACCAAGGATATCCCCTGATGACTCATGTCGAGTCAAATAAAGAGTTTTTTTTGGTATTCACCTGCCTCATATGACAAGTTGAGAGATTACTCATGAACCACCATCTGATTCAGTCGACCGGAGACAACCCCTGTTGACTCATATCGAGTCAAATAGAGTAAAAACATTTACTCCCTTTATGCTACAAGTCAAGTGAAGTTAATACTGAACCACCATATAGTTCAGTCGACCGGGGACATTCCTCTAATGATTCATGTCGAGTCAAATAGAAAGTTGTGGTATTCACTCACCTCATACGACAAGTCGACTGAAGTTACTCCTGAACCACCATCTGGTTCAGTCGACTAGGGATATCCCCTGATGACTCATATCGAGTCAAATAGAGAGTTTTTTTTGGTATTCACCTACCTCATACGACAAGTTGAGAGATTACTCCTGAACCACCATCTGGTTCAGTCGACTGGGGAAAGCCCCTGTTGACTCATGTCGAGTCAAATAGAGTTACAACATTCACTCGCCTCATGCTACAAGTCGAGTGAAGTTAATTCTGAACCACCATCTGGTTCAGTCGACCGGGGACATTCCCCTAATGATTCATGTCGAGTCAAATAGAAAGTTGTGGTATTCACTTGCCTCATGCTACAGGTCGAGTGAAGTTAATCATGAACCACCATCTAGTTCAGTCGACCGAGGACATCCCCCTGATGACTCATGTCGAGTCAAATAAAGAGTTATGATAATTCACTCGCTTCATACGACAAGTCGAGTGAGATTACTCCTGAACCACCATCTGTTCAGTCGACCGGGACATCCCCCTGATGATTCATGTCGAGTCAAATAAAGAGTTATGGTAATTCACTCGCTTCATATGACAAGTCGAGTGAGATTACTCTTGAACCACCATCTAGTTCAGTCAATCGGGGACATCCCATGTTGTCTCGTCTCGAGTCAAATAGAATTATTATATTCACTCCATCGTACGATAAGTCAAGTGAGATTGCTCCTGAAGCTGGTTCAATCGACCAGGGACTTCCCCATGACGACTTATGTCTGATCAAAATTTATGCCCTATCCATACGACATGTCAACTGTGGAACTTGGACTTCTTCTGTCCGAACGACATGCCGAGTGAGATTTCTCCTAAACCATTGTCTAGTTCAGTCCGCATAAGACATTCCCCTATAGGCTCACATGGTTGGCAAGTTAAAGATGTGAGCTCTCCCTTACTCAATGCGACATGTCGATCGAGGTTAACTCCCAAAAAGCCTTCGACAGTTTCGATCAAGCCAGAGACACCTCCTAGGCTATTGTCGAAAGCAAAAGTAGACCTGAATTCTTCCTCCCCCAGACTGCATAACGGGACGACATATGGATTAACTCAGGACCATTTCAAGATTAGTAAAATAGTCATCCATATCATGATTCATTCGACATACTCGAAGGTACTCTCCAAGTCTAGGACTTCTAGACTTAGAGAGTATGAGACAAATTGTACGGGCCAAATTTGGGCTCAGGGGTAAAATTGACATTTACCCCAAGACCAACCACTGACCCTGGAGCCCACTAGCTAATTCAGCCTATAAACAAAAATGCCATTCAAGGAAGCTTCATGGGCCCAAACCCGTTAACATGGAGAGAACCAACGGACATCAGTTACAAAAATCAAGAGAGAATCCAAATTCATAAACATCACCATGAAGTCGACAGTTACAAGATATAGACACGATCGTCATTTATTAGACATAAATCACCTGAATTAAACCCTCATTGACGACGACTCCAACGGGCAGAAGAGGGACCCCATATCAGTGAATCTATAAAATAATAAAGAAAAACAAGAGAGATGGATCTTCTTCATACTGACCCTATCACCAAGACTCTACTCTAATACACCGCCCTCACGGCAAACAATCTGTGGTTGAGGTATCCTAAAGACCTTAATCCTTTCGCCTTGAACTTATTTGTATTTAGGCAAACTTGAGCGTCGGAGTGTCTGCGGCTTCCACCACACCGGTGGGCAGTAACCTCTTTTTTCGCTCTACTCGTATTTTATAGGTTCGCTCGTTCCCCTCAACTTACATACTCGATTGTGGACCTCGATCGAAATCAGCTTCCACAGCTACCTTTTTACCACAATATTTTGCCGCACCTTTTGGTATTCCGTTATTTACTTTTCGCACATTGTTTCTTTGTTAATTCATGCATTGCTACTTGATGCACATGGGAAAATTATATTCATTTAAAGGTCCTCTATTCGAGCGAACTGGCTAAAGGCTACCTTTGCCGCAGTTCATCGCGCCTTTCTTCTATTGACTCCGCTATTCATCTTTGTTTTGGTTGTTGTTTTTTCATCTCTTTATTTTCACATTCATGCGATGTTTACGTTTGAGTGTTTGCTGTTTCTTGCTGTATATCGGATGGAAACCTAGACGTAAATTTCGTAGCCGAATCCGAATGGATAGTAGTGCGGTCTGTACTTGGGATACAATTCCACGTACTGCTCGAGGAACATTCACACACGTTTTTATGTCATTTTAGATACCACTTTGGTAATCTCGTTCGAACGTGTTTCAGAACACTATACGAACGCGAACATTCAGCCTCATTTCTTTTCGAACGCGTTTCTGAACGCTATACAAACACGGACAGTCTGTCTCATTTCCATTCGAACGCGTTTCCTAACGCTACTTGAACGCGTATGCATTTTATTTTCTCATGCATCAGGTCTTATCCCGTTCGAATGCGTTTCTGAATGCTATACGAACGCGGATATTCTGTCTCTTTTTTGTTCGAACTCGTTTCAAACGCTACACGAACGTCATGCAGTGGATCGACTTCTTTTACTCATATTTCGTGCATGTTTGCTTATTTAAGTCATTCCAATCGCGTTACATAATTAACTATATCATTTCACTATTGATGCTTTTACCATTATTAATTATTTATGTTTCCGCATTTATTTTTTTGATATGTTCATAAGATTGTGTGCTCGCCTTTATTATTAACCTTTATAGTTGTTATTAATTACATTGTTGCACTTTATTGTTTAATACGTTTATGAATTATGCATTTTGCCTTCATTTTTTTTATTTACGATTATGGGTGTGTAATTTTGTATGTTGATTACATTATCTTGCATGTGTTACATAAGACTTGGTTATACTATTGCATAAATCTTTTCATTACAATTGGCATAAGTAAGGGACCATTCCGAACCCGACAGTTTGAGGTCTTCCCTTGCGAGGGGTGAGTGCAGCCTTAAATTATTTCCCAGTTCACACTGGGTGGCGACTCCATTTTATTTCTCCGGTTTAGTCCCTCGCGGGCTACTCCATACTCCCGACCGGGCCGCGAGCCCGGACTACGTCATCCACTTCTGTACCTCGTCTACAGTTTGGCGACTCCACTGGGGATAGAGAATCGACCCCGAAATAATGTCTTGTAATGTTTGTAATTTTTTCTTTAGTTAACCTTGTCTAAAGTTGATTTAACCAAAGGTATTATTAGAGTTAGATGATGATTTGGTGTCTTCCTTCACTCTCTACTTTTTTATAGCCAAAAGGAAAAGCTATAAAGACATCTAGATAATCATTTACTCGAAGCTTACCTGGAAGTATATTTAAAGTGATGGAACTAATTTGGAGGATCTATTGTTTATTCCTATCACCAAGGTGATAAGAGCATAAGAGGTAAGAGTATTTAAGAGAGTTTGCTCCACCCTCCCTCTGGGGAATTTTCAATAGAGGAATCCGTTTGACAGTCATTCATGTATCGTGAAGTCATTTTCGCTCGAAGCGACAGATCATTATATGGTACCATCACTGGTTGGCACGTACCTTAGGGTATAAAAAAGGTGTGCTCACTTGGTTGCTTGAACCATTGAGTGGGGAGACCTAGTTATGGGCAATCCTTCACCGGTGGGAGCCTTTATCTATACTACTATAAACCAACATGTGAACCATAGTTGTATGACCTATAGAAGCCACCCTTTTATGCTTATGTTTGGGACCATCATCATTTGGTTTCAGTTGGACTTCTTGTCATGAGATTTGAACTTGTTGGGCCATTTAAACTGGGAGGAGTTTGTGTTTTATGACAATTGGGCCAAAAGATTCTAAAATACTGATGGGCCACTTTGTGTTTGGCCCCCCTATCATTTGAAGTTGTTTAGCCGCGTTATTGCAAAAGTGTAAACCTGTTGGGCCTTTTTCAACTAGGACAAGTTTACACCTCGCAATAATATGATTGAATGCTTTAAAATGATAATGGGCCAACTTGTATGAAAACTTTGATGGGTTTAGAAAGTCCAAACATGATCCAAATATGCTAGAAGCATGAGTTTGATATCCGTATTGGCTTTCATCCAGAAAGGATATGCCTTATTACGACATATTTGTATACTTTTGGACGCTTCTAAGTTCATCGCCATGACCACGATTGCCGAAAGCCAAATTCATCGTTTCTAGACAATGACGTGATCCCATAATAGTCTTAGTCCATGTTGTTAATAGGCGGTCTTTGTCTTTTACCGATGGAAAGAGACCAAGGTAGCCGAGGTTCACCCCGTAGCATAGGAGAGAGCAATTTTGTGTACCTTGCATCGGTGCATAGAATAAGCCGCATCTAGAACCAAAAATAGGCTTACCACGATATTGGGAGAAATAAGGTCGGAAGGATATATATTCTGTTTGATCATCTCATACATTCTATATTTCATGCATCATGCGCATACATTTACTATGCTAACTCATAGTTTTAAAGCCGCCATGGATTTCCGTTGGGTTAGAGAGGAAGGAAGACTCGTCAAAAGACCGTTAGAGAACATGAATGAGTCAGATAACGAGGGTTCTCGCATGGATCAGTTGGAAACTAATCTCACTAAGATTGTCGAGTAGTTGCAAGCTTTGACCACCGCTGTGGCCAATATGGCGGTGCCCCGTGCAGGAGGGGCAGAAAGCTCTGAGAATGTCAGGCCTGAAGAGCCTCCAATCAGGATGAATGATGAGATCTATGTTTTTGATGATGACATGGCTGAGTATGCCGCGGGAAGGGTAGCCGGGTCTCAGGCAGAATTGCAGAAACTCAGGTAGAGTCAGTTACCCGCAAGATGAGGGGTAATCATGAGGATTTACTAGACTATGAGGCGATGACTTTTGAGGAGCAACTGCCCTCTCAGTTCAAGATACATGATATAGCCAAGTTCAAAAGGAATAGGGATCTGAGGGTCCATCTTCGACAATATATTTCTGTGATGAGTTCAGTGGGTCTGTCAAAACGTCAGGTTCAGAAGATGTTCGGGATGTCACTAAAGGGGGTGCTCGTGGTATGGTATCATGGCTTGGGGAGAAAGTTTAAGGATGATTGGAGGGCATTAGCAGAAGCCTTTCTGGAACAGTATGTCACAGACTTATAGATTGACTTGTCACTCCGTGATTAGAGAATACCAAGCAGAAGTCGAAGGAGAGCTTCAAAGATTATGTAGATCTATGGAGAAGCCAGTTGCAGACTCAGCCCTCAGAGAAGGAACATATCAAGATGATCATTAAGGGCACCAAACCCTCTATTTATAACAAGCTGAGGAGGATGACCTCTATGATTGGCGATTTTCGACAGTTGAGGGAGACTGTTATGGATATTGATGTGGAAGAAGCTGAGAACAGAAAATTCTATGGCCAGAATAGAAGGACTATTGGGGGGCCTTCAGGGACCATGCCCGCTATTGCTGAGGTCACTGCCATAAAAAACAGGCGGGTTTTCAACCTTGGTAAGCCTCTTTCAAAGGTGTTTGAGAAGCTAAAGATGCAAGGACTCCTAGAACCCTTAGAGCCTAAACCACTTCCAAACCCTATGCCACCCAACCTCGACCTAAGCATATATTGTCACTTCCATCAGAAGAAAAGCCACGAAACTGAAAACTGCACCTGCCTTAGGCATGAGATCCAAAACCTCATTGACGCCCATAAAATACCCGATCTAGAAAAGGAACAACTCAACATACACAGGAACCCTTTACCTAACTACCACTCTGTTCTACCACCCACCTGTATGATCAACTCTGGCCTACCCAAAACCTTTGTCCTCCAAACTCTCAACACCAAGCTTCTCGCATGGCGATAGGGGATGGCAGTAGTGAAGAACCATAGGCTGAAGAAGAAGACAATACTGAAGACGATGAAGATATTTTCCCTGGTTTATTTGATTGCAATCCTACATTTTTAATAATAAAGACATTGATTTTGCCTACTTGTTCAAGTTTTCTCCTCAATAGTTAAGCATGAGTCCGATGATGAAATTATTTGCCCTAGGTTGGAACCTTAGAAACGATAAGTGCGAGATGTACTCGCATCCGATATTTTGAGTGGTTGATCTCGAATAAACTCGCGATCACTTAATTATAGGATCTTAACATTGAAAGCCTGAGTAGTCGGCAAGGAGAATAGTTGAAAAGAGTACGGGTTGATGAATGACCGTTCACTTAGATGTCCATCCTGATTTACTTGTGTTACGATATGTGGTATTGTTGGAAACCAAAAGAAAATCTCTAAAGAAGAAAATATAAACCACTTATAACCGATAAGCATGAAGCTACCCATGAGCGAGTATTAGGACCACCATGAGGAGAAATGCTACCTTAAAAGGTAGGTGTTAAAAAAAATGAAGAGACGAAATAAAAGAAAAGGAAAACCATATCATATTGAGTACGGAGAAGTAATTGCAGAGCATGATCAAGAAATCTAGGTTGGTTTGACCTATTGATCTCATTCTTCAAAACAAAATAATCGAGTTGGCTTACTTAAGGATCAAGCTGTAAAAGAACCTTGGCACATACATACTTTGAGTCTGGTTCAGATCATTTATTCAAACGGTCGGATTAGGGTTGCATCGAGTACTTTGAAGGCTCTCTGGTTTCGACACTGAGCATCCTTTGAAGGCAATAATATGTACAATTATTAGGACTACCTCGTAAAAGAGAGTAATAGGGTATGACAGTACGGCACACCTCACCAAATGATCTACTTTGGCCGAGTGTAAGCAACGAAGAACAAAAAAGCTAAGCCAAGTCTGGGGGCGACCAGTCTACCACCCCGCGAATAAGAGATATATCAAAAACGTGAGCTATGAGACAAAAGAGAACTGACCAACCACCAAAAAAAATTGACAGAAGAAAATTTTAGGCATGCTTGGGGGCGTCTAAAGGCATTAATAGGCGAAGGGCACCAAAGAAGCACAAGGAAGGCCTAACCCATAAATAGCGATGGAAGACAGATAAAATAGGGGAACAACGAAGAAATATACAGAACCAGAAAAGCTACGAAACATTAACCCTTCCGGCGATGACGTAACGCACTCCCGGGAAGCGATTTAAAAGGTAAGACCTGAGCGCACCCTTTGTTATATTTTATTTTATTATCTCGGACATGGCAAGCTTGGTTGGACGTAGAATACGTCCAACCGGGCATGCGAATCCCTATATTAGGCCAAACTATTGGTCGCATCTCTTTAATATTCCGCATTTATTTTTATTTATATTTCGTATTTAATTTATGTTTATTATTGCTTTACTATTCCACATTTATTTTCAGTCATTTATTTTTCACGTTACATAATTAACTATATCATTTCACTATTGATGATTTTACCGTTATTAATTATTTATATTTCCGCATTTATTTATTTGATGTGTTCATGAGATTGTGTGCTCGCCTTTATTCTTAATGCCTTTATAGTTTTTATTAATTACATTGTTGCACTTTATTGTTTAATACGTTTATGAATTATGCATTTTACCTTCATTTTTTTATTTACGATTATGGGTGTGCAATCTTGTGTCTTGATTACATTATCTTACATGTGTTACATAAGACTTGGTTATATTATTGCATTTTCATTACAATTGGCATAAGTAAGGGACCATTCTGAACCCAATGGTTTGAGGTATTCCCTTGCGATGGTGAGTGCGGCCTTAAATCATTTCCCAATTCACACTGGGTGGTGACTTCATTTTATTTCTTCGGTTTAGTCCCCCGCGGGCTACTCCGTACTCTCAATCAGGCTGCGATCTCGGACAGTGTCGTCCACTTCTGTACCTCGTCTACACCAGCCGTTTTCAATCTTCAATAGGCAAGCATAACTACCCATTATGAATCAGCTGTTACCAGCTTCCAACGGACGAACAATCAAACGCAGTAAATTCCCATGTCTCCCTAGTGTGTATATAAAAGAAGGAAGTCCACGAGAAGAGAGGAGGACAAATCTCATAACTTAATAATCTTCTCTTCAGAGCTTTCATTAAATCCTTCCTACCACCCTCACGGTAGCTCATTGGGATCAAGGTAATATTTGACATTGCTCCTCATACTACGGCCTTTACAGCTCATTTTCTCTACTAACTTAGGCGTCGGAGTGCATACGGCATCCACCACACCTGTGGCCAGTGCTCCCCGTTCACCCTACCCCTTTATTTTTCAAGATCGCTAGTGCTACTCTCAATGAAATCTCGATTGTGGACCTTGGGCGAAAACCAGTATCTATAATTTGGCTCCCACCGTGGGGCCTTAGCGATTCATTACAAGCAAAGACTCTTCAGTCTACGATCTTTACAAACATAATTATCCAAGGTTTCAAGAAACAAACAAACACCAGATCCCGTGGTGGCATAATTAGCCGCTCAACAAGAACGGTTACAGTTATTGGAAGAGGAAAATCGGGCTATGCAAAGCTCCAATACTAATCTCCAGAAGTAATGGGAGCATAATTATTCAACCTCCCAAAGGCACGAGGCTATAGGTCACCCCAAAAATCCTATCATCTAACCCAATCTCTTAAGAGCATTCAATAATATGGTAATTGAAAATCTACCAACAAGCGACCATCCAATTAATCACTAAAAGAGCCACCATATTTCTCCAGCCGACCGATCACAATAAATCACCTTCTCCATACGAAAGGAAATATAGGAGTTCAAATGAGCAATTCTCTCCAATCTATCTGGAGTCAAACTACAAATAAAGAAAATCGAGCCGAGATAACATCAAACATTCATTTCATATAAATCATCAGCTCCCAATGACGTGGAAGGATAGCCATATTCTCCGTACGACATGGATAAATTGCTATCAACTCTGAAGTGCATATAAAGACTGTCATTTTCTCCAGTCGATGTAGGAAAATGATTATCTCCTTCAGACTACATAAAGGGACCATCATCAACCTCTAACTATATGTGAAGATTATCATATTCTCCAGACGATATGAATGGAATATCATCCACTTCAGAAGACATGAAAGGTTTGAAATCTCCTTCAGACTACACGAAAGGTTTGTCATTTCCTCCAGACTACTCGAAAGGTTTGTCATTTCCTCTAGATTACACGAAAGGTTTGACATCTCCTCTAGACTACATGAAAGACATAGATGAATTGTCATCTATTCCAGACTTCATGGAAAGATTATTATATTCTCCATATGATAAGGTGGATGGCCATCTGGCTACATAAAAGAATTATTATCTTTTCCATACGACATGGAAGGAATGTCACCTCTTTCAGATGACTGAAAGAATTTACATCTCCTCCATATGACATGTATGGATTTCCTTCAACTCCATACTACATGGTTGGATCATCGTCTCTTTCAGACGACATGGGAATGAACAAGGTCCATCCCATTAGTGGAACCATTTTTCCTACCATTCACCCCATACGATCAAGCGATATACTTGGCATGAGGAAGATGTATCGATTGACAATACCCGAATGAAGACTCTACGTGGACATCCCAGTCGATAATACATGTTTAGAGACTTGGCATGAGGAGGATGTCAAAATGGACAATACTCTAACGAAGACTTGGCGTGGAAATCCCAGTCGACGTTACCAGGTATGGCTTGTCCTTTTTAAGAATGTCTCAGTCGACATTATTAAGGCATGAGACTTCTTAAGGATGTCTCATTCGACAATAGTGTGTTGTTTGGCACTAGTTAATGATGTCTCGGTCGACGTTACAATATGTAGCTTGATAATTATTATGGATGTCCTAGTCGATATCAATGTGTGGCTTGGGACTTGTAATAGATGTCCTAATTGACATTACAATTTTTGGGTCTTGTTATGGGTGTCCTAGTGACATTACAATATATATCTTGGTAATTGTTATGGATGTCCCATTCGACATCTACATGTGCGTAGATTGGGACCTGTTGTGGATCCCAGACGTGTATGGCTTGGGGCTTGATGTACGTCCTATTTGAAATCTACATGCGTGCATGGCTTGGGACTTGTTATGGATCCCAGACGTGTATGGCTTGGGGCTTGATGTGCATCCTATTCGACATCTATATGTGTGTAACTTGGCACTTATTGTGGATCTCAGATGCGTGTATATCTTGAGGTTTAATGTGCCTCTCATTCGATATCTACATGTGTGTAGCCTAGGACTTGTTATGGATCCCAAATGTGTGTATAGCTTGAGGCAAATATGCCATTCGATATGACATGATGAAGGCTTAGAATTTGGCCGAGATTCCACTCGACCCTACATGGAAGGATTGCCATCTCTTTCATACTACATGGATGGATTGTCATCAACTATAGAATCCATTCGACCGAAGACCCTCATTGAACTTTGTCAGGTCTTGTAGAGAGGGATTTTAGAATGAGGAATGAAAATCCTCACTGGAATTTGTCATGTCTTATAGAGTGAGGAGTGAAGACCGTCATAGACCTTCATTAGTTCCAGTCGACATAAGACTCTCATGGACCTCCACAGGTCTAATAGAATGAAGAGTGGAAACCTACTTAGACCTACATCGGGTCCAATCGACCTCTACCAGGTCTTGTAGACTGAGGAGTGGAGACTCACTTGGACCTTCGTCGGGTCCAGTCGATCATAGTCTCGTGGGTTTTCACTAATTCTAGTCGACCGTGGCCTCCATTGGATCTTCATTAGGTCCAGTCGACTGTAGTCTCAAGACCTCAATAAGGTATTATAGAGTGGAGACTCTAATGGACCTTCATCTGGTTCATTCGACCGTAGTCTCAAGACCTTAATAAGGACTTGAAAAGTGAAGACTCTCATGGACCTTCATCAGGTTCATTCGACCGTAGTCTCATATACGTCTATCCGGTTAGGTGGACTGTAGACTCCAATGTACCTTCATATGGTATGATGGAGTGAAGATTTTCTTGGACCTTCAACAGGTCCAATGGACTGTAGACTCCCGCGTCCTTCCATCAGATTAGGTGAACTGTAGACTCATATATACCTTCATATGGTATGGTGGAGTGAAGACTTTCTTGGACCTTTATCAGGTCCAATTGACTGTAGACTCCCATGTACATTCATATGGAATGATAGTGCGAAGACTTTCTTGGACCTTCATTAGGTCCAATCGACTGTAGACTCCCATGTACCTTCGTAAGACATGGTAGAGTTAAGACTTGTTTAGGCCTTCATCAGGTCCAATCGACTGTAGACTCTCACGTACCTCCATCAGGTTATATGGAGTGTAAACTTACATATACCTTCGTATGGTATGATGGAGTTAAGACTTTCTTGGACCTTTATCAGGTCCAATCGACTGTAGACTCCCATATATCTTCATTAGTATGATGGAATGAAGACTTTCTTGGACCTTCATCGGGTCCAATCGACTGTAGACTCTCATATACCTTCATATGGTATGATGAAGTGAAGACTTTCTTGGACCTTCATCATGTCCAATCAAATGTAGACTCCCGTGTACCTCCATCAGGTTAGGTGGAGTGTAGACTCATATATACCTTCGTATGGTATGATGGAGTGAAGACTTTCTTGAACCTTCATCAGGACCAATTGACTGTAGACTCCCATATACCTTCATATGGTATGATGGAGTGAGGATCTTCTTAGACCTTCAACAGGTCCAATCGAATGTAGACTCCCATGTACCTTCATATGGTATGGTAGAGTGTAGACTCTCATGTACCTTCATTAGATATAGTGGAATGAAGACTTTCTTGGATCTTTATCAAGTCAGGTCGACTGTAGGATCCCACGTACCTCCATCAGGTCAGGAGGATTGTAGACTCATATGTATCTTCATCAGGTTTAATAAAGTGAAGACTAGTTTAGAAGCTTTACAAGATCCAGTAGACTGGGGAAAATATGGAAGTATAAGAATAGCCTTCCTCAAATATTAATTAGACTATCTATCCTAGATGCTCTCCAGATGACATGTATAAATATTTTTTCTCCATTTACATACCATATATGTAGTTTTGAAACTCGCAAGAAATGTCATACAGCTCAAGATCTAGACCTTCATCTGGTCTAGACTACATGAAGACTCATTTGGTTCCTCTTCAGAACCAGTAGGTTGGAGATTGTTCTGACCTTCATCTGGTTCAGTAGACGGGAACATTCTACATTGGCTCATGATTGAGTCAAGTTTAATACCTGGACATTCATCTGGTATAGACGATATGTAGACTCGGTTTGGTCATTCTTCGATACCAAACGAGTGAACGTCTTCCTGGCCTTCATCAGATCCGGTCGATGGGAACACTCCTTAATTGACTCGGGATGGAGTCAAGTTCAGTTCATGGACCTTCTTCTTGTCCGAACGACATGTAGACTCGATTTGGTCCCTATTCGGTACCAAACGAGTGAATGTCTTCCTAACTTCATCAGGTTTAGTCGATGAAAACACTCTCCATTTGACTCATGATGGAGTCAAGTTCAGTTCGTGGACCTTCTTCTAGTCCAGACGACATGTAGACTCGGTTCAGTCCCTCTTCAATACCAAACGAGTGATTGTCTTCCTGGCCTTCACCAGGTCCAGTCGACGGGAACACTCCCCAATTGACTCGCGATGGAGTCAAGTTCAGTTCATGGACCTTCTTCTGGTCCAGACAACATGCACACTCGGCTTGGTCCCTATTCGGAACCAAATGAGTGAATGTCTTCCTGATCTTCATCAGGTTCAGTCGACGGGAACACTCCTCAATTGACTCGTGATGGAGTCAAGTTCAGTTCGTGGACCTTCTTCTAGTCTAGACGACATGTAGACTCGGTTTGGTCCCTTTTCGATAAGAAATGAGTGATTGTCTTCTTGGCCTTCATCAGGTCCAGTTGATGGGAACACTGCCCAATTGACTCGTGATGGATTCAAGTTCTGTTCATGGACCTTCTTATGGTCCAGACGACATGTAGACTCGGCTTGATCCCTATTCGGTACTAAACGAGTGAATGTCTTCCTGATCTTCATCAAGTTCAGTCGACAGGCACACTCCCCAATTATCTCGTGATGGAGTCAAGTTCAGTTCGTAGACCTTACTATGGTCCAGATGACATGTAGACTCGGTTTGGTCCTCTTCGATACCAACGAGTGATTGTCTTCCTGGACTTCATCAGGTCCAGTCGACGGGAACACTCCCAATTGACTAGTGATGGAGTCAAGTTCAATTCAAGGACCTTCTTCTGGTGCAAACGACATGTAGACTCGGCTTGGTCTCTATTCGGTACCAAACGAGTGAATGTCTTCCTGACCTTCATCAGGTTCAGTCGATGGGAACACTCCTCAACTGACTCGTGATGGAGTCAAGTTCAGTTCGTGAACCTTCTTCAAGTCCAGACGACATGTAGACTCGGCTTGGTCCCTATTCGGTACCAAACGAGTGAATGTCTCACTGACCTTCATCAGGTCCAGTCGATGGGAACACTCCCCAATTGACTCGTGATGGAGTCAAGTTCAGTTCATGGACCTTCTTCTGGTCTAGACGACATATAAACTCAGTTTGGTCCATCTTCGATACCAAACGACTGAATGTCTTCATGGCCTTCATCAGGTCCAGTCAACAGGAACACTCCCCAAATGACTTGTGATAGAGTCAAATTCAGTTCATAGATCTTCTTATGGTCCAGACGACATGTAGACTCGGCTTAGTCCCTATTCAGTACCAAATGAATTTGAACTCCTGGCCTTTATTAGTTTCAGTTGATGAATACACTCCCCGCTTAACTTGTGATGGATTATAATCGGGGACAACGCCCAACTCGATCAAACATGTGACATCCCCCTAACTCCTAACTAGTCAAATTCAAGACCGTAAGCGACACTGAAGACGCCCGATCGTGGCCCAGTTCGGATAATGAAGACTTTCTTGGCTTTGTTTAAACAACACGACCAATGAATACTTTCCAAGCCAATGACTTCTTGTCTTAGAGAGTATGGACAAACTGTACGGGCCAAATTTGGTCCAAGGGCAATTTCAACCTTTCACTTCAGACCCAATATAGAACGCACACGAAACTCCCCAACATAAGATCCAGGCTCAAGTCGCTACTTCAAACCCACACACTAAATGAAGCCCCGAGTTTAGTATATATAGGCCTGGATATTCACGGGCCCACTCCCAGTAAAATACCCCACATCCAAACCATAACCAAGACCCACCAAACGCCAGCCCACCAAATGCTCAGACTCATAAATATCCCTCACAACCCAGGCGTTTATAATCTTCAATAGGTAAGTATAACTACCCCTCATGAATCAGCCGTTTCCAGCGTCCAATGGACGAACCATCAAACACAGTAAATACCCACGTCTCCCGAGTGTGTATATAAAAGAAGGAAGTCCAAGAGAAGAGAGAATGACAACTCTCATAGCTTAATAGTATTCTCTCCAGAGCTTTCATCATATCCTTCCTACCGCCCTCACGGCAGCTCACCGAGATCAAGGTAATATCTGACATTGCTCCTCCTACTACGACCTTTACAACTTATTTCCTCTACTGACTTGGGCGTCGGAGTACCTACGACCACACCGGTGGCTAATGCTCCTCGCTCACCCTACCCATTTGTTTTGCAGGATCGCTAATGCCCCTCTTAACGAAATCTAGATTGTGGACCTCGGGCGAAAACCAGCGTTTTCAAAATTATAGGACAACTATTTTTTTAAAGAGTCTAATCCATCTTACCCAATTGTATGTCAATTTACTTAGAAGTGTCAATTCATATAATTGTGTCAAAGTTATCAAATACGAATATGACATGATTAATATATGTATAACGAGTTGACACGATTAATAAACATGTCAATTTCATATTTATTATAATTAAGATATGATTATTGACACAATTATATAATTAATAAACACGCCATAAATGAGTAATCTTGTTGTAAATCAATATTTTTAGAACTGGATCGATGATCCAAAAGGTTCAATGGGTCAGTGGTTCGATCGATTGAACCGTTCTTAAAAAACTGGTAGAACCGGCCTACGTCATAAATTAATACTAGTCCGGTTCACCGATTTTGACTAAGTTTGACCTATTTTTTCTACCCGATTTTTATTAATTAACTGGACCGGACTCACAGTCGGTTCCTGATTTGACCGGTCGGGCCAATTTTTAAACATTATTGTAAAAATGAATCATAAGTGGATAATTATATTCTAAACAGTACATGACTTGACTATCCGAATTTCATTCGTGTAAATGGATATTCACGATAACATTTTTATTATGAATGGGTAATTGTATTGAGATTATGTAATATATATATATATACAATACCATTAATCTATTAACATGACAAGACGTGATTATTAATCGTGTGAAAACCAAGGTCATGAATATAATTATTGATGATAAACGGTCACTGTTCCGTTCGAAATCGAAAACAAACCGGAACTGAACTAGAAGGAATCAGCTGTTAGACAACAGCAGCAGGGATTCATTTAATGGCTCTATGTTGTTTTTTTAGTTAAATAAGTTAATAAAATTATTAAATTACTTTTAATAACATTAATAAAAAAACTAGTTTTAGGGACAATTTAATTTTCATAAAAATAATCCAAAAATATATAAATAGAGATCATATTTCATTTTTTCAACACATCAATTCTCTTATTCTCAATTATCTCATCTTCAATTTCTCTAATTGATATAATTTTACAATTCTTCAATATTAACAAAAAAATGAAAAACTTATTTGAGAACACTATGTCCAATGCCCCAACCCAAGAGAGCGGCCAAAATATCGGTAAACATATTTATATCACAGTTTTTTGATATTTTCAAAATTCATTTTCATTTAGTCGAGATTGAAAATGATGGTCCAAGAGCAATATGCAACTATTTTGGTGTATCTTATAAATTTACTGGCGGCTATGGAATTATGAAAAAGCACTTGGATAGATATCAAGCTGCTGAAATTGGACTTGATATGATACAAACACCATCTAGAATTACAAGCGGAACGGAAGCTGAAGGATCAACAACAAACATAGATAATGATGATGAGTAAATAATTATAATGAGGAACTATCTAAAAAATATAATGAAACTAAGTGAGCTTTGATTTCTCTCACACCAAGAGGATTCGTAGACAACTTAAGTTTTTAAAATTTAAGTTCAAGCTATTTTATTTAATTTTTACTTTTAATGTAATATAAATTCAAATTAATAAAATTTTCAAATCCTATTTTTATTTTTTTTAAAAATAAATTCAATTTTTAAATTAATTAAAATCGAAACCGAACCAAAACCATCCTATCCGATTTCGATTCGATTCCGGTTCTCAATTCCACATTCTTAAAGAATCAAAACCGAACTGAAATTATCTGATTCTGTTCCGATTCCACAAGCGTGGAACTAGGAATCAGATTGTTCAGTTCTGATTTGGAACCAAACCGAACCGGTGGCCGAATCTAGTTGCTGGTGTTTTTTTACAACCACATCCCAAGGAGGATAGAAGCTTATTTTGGTACTATTCAACCAAGATGGTTAGTAATACCCAAGGGCCCAAAAGCAATAGGAAGACTGGAAAATGACCCGACCCTGGTATCTAGTGAGGTGCTCTCCCCAATGAGAGTTTCAGAGGATGAGGTAATGGTAATCCCCACCCGATCACATTGAAGTGTGGTTTAAGGATGTTTAGTGTGTTTCAATACCACAGCCCGATGAGGTTTCTATTGTGTAAAATGAAGAACTTGACCTAAGAAGATTTTACGAAGCTACATTCGACCATGTTAAAGCTGTTGGAGTTTATGCTTAAAGCGCCAATCTGAATAGTGTATTGTACATTATATTTTATTATTTATTAATAAAATAACTACATTTTCATTTTAAACCTTGATATTGGTAAAGTCATAATGCATATTAATTAGATGTATAAATATACTGAGAATGACATCGACCTTAGAATAGTCATATAGTAATACTGGATACTGGATGGTCCGACATTTAGATAGTATTATTATTATAAATTATTTTTAAAATAAATATTAATAATCATTGGTTTTGGAATACGGTCGAATTCCTATAACCTAAAAGACTATCACATGTCGTATATTGGAATTGGAGTTCCATTGGTTTAAACTGATATACCATGAGAAAGTGAAGCACATATATATGTGGGTATTCGTTGGAGTGAATATTGAATGACTTACAAGTGATTCCTAATAGTTGGAAGTACACACCACCGTTAATATGAATCTCCTCGAGTCGAGTACATATGTGATCATTTGACTATAGTCTATCATTGATTTTATGTGTGATCCTCCACACTTTGATGGCATGTATGTCAAAGACCTTTCATGGTCTGACCTCTAGATGTTCGTTGCGTGTAGACCGATGCACTCGTTAATCAAGTGTATATCAAGATAGGATTTATCATCTCGTATGAGTACCATAAGAGGTTTATGTATTCATGTGAGTAAGTCACGATCCTTAAGACTTTGTCCAAAGCCGATCACCTATGATGGATATCATATATCAAAAATGATATTCTGATTAGTTGTGAAGAATCGTGGAACTGTCAACAATATGAGATGTGTGCCCAGGAAACTTGATGGTGTAATCTATATTTCATAAGCACAACTCAGATAGCCTACGACGGGGAGATTATTAAACATTTGTGATGTCATTGACTTGTATAATTCAGAAACGTCATTTGTGTTCTTCGCAAATTTAGAGGTGGCCAAATTGCGTACATATAAGTCAGGCTTATATAATGAACATGTGTGGACTGAGAACATCCTACGATATGAAGCGTACTCGTTGAGAACTTGGGCTGCCGATAATGTTTAATGATAAATAATATTTGATATATAATTATCAATTAAAATAATTAAGTGTTATTAGATAACATTAATTATTTACTTTAACCAAATTGGATTAATCCAAAATCACACAAGAGCTTTGTTGTAATTTCATAAATATCTCTATCATGGAGGATATTTTGATAATTATAAATATGTAATAACAAGTATATTTGGATTGATTTAATTGGATTAAATCAAAATGGTAGACAAGTAACTAATCAATTGGATAGACTTTTGTCTTAATTTAATTGGATTAAATCTAAGTGGTAGACAAAGGTGATTAGTCATACTTAATTATACATATTTGGATAAATCTAATTAAGCGCACCTAAAAGTTGAATATAACTTTTATTAATTTAAAAATTGCATAAGCTTTACTATAAAGCTTGAGCAAGTTTTTAATTAAGCTTGAGAAAACTAAAACAAGCAAGAATTAGAGTTATTAACATAATTAAAAGAAGTGTTTAAAGAAGATTTGGAAGTTATCTACAATATTTCAACAATGAGAAGAAGATTGGATATGGAATTAAGCTTGCTAGCTTTGGAAGTTCTCAAGATTGGATTTTGGAATCAAAAGCTTTGGAAGTTCTCTACAATATTTCAACAAGGAGAAGAAGAATGGATCTTAAAACAAGCTTACTTTGTAAGTTTGATATTCTCTAAATGTATGTTTTCATTAGTGACTTGTTATCATTAACGAAACATATACTGATGTTTTATGTATTGGATACATAATAACATAACTTGATGTTGAAATTAGGCTAATGAATTGTGTATGGATGCTTTGGAAGCATAAACACAATATGCTTGTGGTTGAGTCAAAATATTCATGTTGGACATGGAATATAAATCTAGATGAAAGCTTGGAGTTATGACTACCATTCTAGAATCACTTGACCACTTTACATGACCTAAAATTGTTCATGAGCCACTTCATAATGAGTTTCTAATTTGGTTTATGTTTTGATTCAAAGAAATACGTGCTCGCGCTCGTACACACACAGAGACACACACACACACACACACACATATACATATACATACACACACACACACACACACACACACACATATATCTTAGTTTTATAACATGTGTTGATATTATTTTTGATGTTAAACTTTTTTGGGTGTTTAAGGAATTTAGTTTTTTAAAAAAATATTGAAATAATGGAATATATTATTCGATTAAAATATTTAAAATTACACCAATGCTCAATTCCCATGGGTTAGATCCATTTTCGCTGCGAGGGGCCACAATCGCCCCAACAAAAATAGCATGATGTATGCCCTACATGAAAAGGATTGCATCTAAAAGGCTAATGATAAAAATATTAAAATAATGATTCACATGAAGTCATGAGTCCTATCAGTCACCATAGACCACTATAGACCGGTGCAGTGGTAGAAGGGGCGGTGGCAACATAGTGACTAAATGGGGGTAATGATGATTAAGTGATGTAAGATGACGTCAAGATCGATTGTAAATAGGTTTTGATAACCTATATAAAGGGGTTAACGTCATTTTAGAAGGGATTCTGATTCTTTTGGGTTGTATTCTTACTAATGTAATTTGAGAGCAAGAGTATTAAAAGAAGCTAGTGATAGAGAGAGAAAATGAGTTGTGTACCCGACCATATTGTGAGAAATATATCAGGCTATCCTAACCCGATGAGATATTTCTATTGTATCTTGTGTAATCCCCATGTTATCAGCTCGGGTTGGTATTTATCCTGAGGTAAATAAAATCATATCATTTTTTCTCCCGTTGACGTAAGTTGGAGCCACTCTCCGTCGAACCACGTTAAACCTTATTTCTATGTGATTGTTTTTCTTTTGTAAGATTATATTGTTCCCACAACCAAATAAATTCACTAATTGGGGGAAGTTTGTGTTGGGGTTATACATTGCGGAAGTGCGGTTCGGGCGAAATCGTAATTGTAAAATTTTTAAAGTTACCAAATAAATTATCTGATACCATATATCTATAATTTACTCATATTTCACCCAAACATATTATTCGATATCAAATAACGACATAATAAATAATGAAAAGTATTACGAAATTTTTACAAAAAAGATTTTCCGTAAAATATCTTAAATTACGTTTTCAACTGAACCGACCAACCAAGACCACACGGGGTTTCCCAAGTCAGCCCGAATAGTATTTGGGCAGTTCATGGGCTACCCTAACAATAACGAATTCACTGTTTGGACAACTGTTACCTGATAAGCTCAAATATCATCCGGTAATACTGTTTTTCACTGTTTTCGCATATTTTTTACTCCGAAATAATTTTCGAAAATTATGCTAATACCCAATACACATCCAACACATCCAAATGACATATTTTTCATCACCAAAATTCTGAAAATTCCAGGTCTGAAATAAAATCTGAAACAACCGCTTTATCATGCTTTAAATCCAATTTTTCCAAGATTAATCTTATGAATCCAATACCAAACCAAAGCCACCATAAATGAAGAACTCTAAAATAATTCTAGGTTATTATAGAGTAGTAAAAAAACTCTAGAATGACAACTAAGTTGTCCAACAACTAATTGAGCAAAAATTACCTTAATCTAGCTCAATATATGTCTACACATGCTCCTATCCACTTAATTATGCATCCAAAACACAAAGTCCCAAATCTCTCAAAAAGAGAATGTTTGGAAGCCATCATCAATGGCTAACTCTCCCCATCATCAATCACCACAACCAAGGAAAATAAAATTTCCTTTTAAATATCTTTGGTGAGTGGCGTTAGGTGGGGAAAAATTGTCATTTTAGTAATTCAATATTTTTTTCTTATCAATAAAAAAAAATCTTGAATAAAAACATGACACTTGAAATTTTATTTAACAATATACTACATTTAATATATATTAAATAAAAAGTTATTTTACACTTGTACAAATTGCAATAATAATAATTCAATTCATTAATTAAATTAATCATTACCAACTTTACAAATGTCAAACTATCATTTTCCAATTAATGTGTATCTAGTCTAATTATGTATCAATAAAATTACACATTAGAATAAACAAAAATTACCCCGACATGTGAATTTTACGTTTACCGATTAAACGATTCGAATTAACTAATTTAATCCAATAAAAATATTATGAATAATCAGTATTATTCATAATGTGTTGTCTAAGTGCTCAACAAGTACACTTCATATTTTAGGACTCTCTAAGTTCATGTTTATCTGTCACAGAATCCAATTCTGTGTCCATAATTCACCCACTCATAAATTATGACGACCACATAAGGGACTCATAGTTCTCATTTGTTGAAATTGTTGAAGAACCTCCAAGGTGTGCAAGCTTGACTCCAAGATCCAATCTTGTTTCCAATGCTTCCAAACTTCACTTCAAGATCCAATCTTGATTTCTCCTAGATGAAATATTGTAGACACCTCACAAGCTTCTCTAAACACTTCTCTAACTTAGGCTAATCACTCAAGAATTTACTTATGCTTGTTATTTTTCTTGTAATTAAAACCTTCATAAAGCTTGCTATTTATAGCAAAATTTAGGCAATTTTTAATTAATAAAAGTTGTAATCAACTTTTAAGTGGCCTTAATCTAATTTGTCCAAATATGTATAATTAAGTGTGACTAATCTCCATTATCTCCCACTTTGATTTAATCTAATTAAATCAAGTCAATGATTAGGAAATTGATTAGTTAAATGTTTGCCACCTTGATTTAATCCAATTAAATCAAGCCAAAACCACATATTATTACATACTTACAATTACCATAATATCCTCAAATGGTAGAGATAATTATGATTTTACAATTAAGCCATTGTGTAATTATTGAATTAATCCAATTAATCCAATTAGGTCAAAGTAAATAATCAATGTTATCCAATAACACTTGATTATCTTAGTTGATAATTATAATATCGAATATTATCTTTTATCAAAATTAATCGGCTACCCAAGTTCTCAACGAGTACACTTCATATTGGGACTCTCTAAGTTCAGACACGTTCGTCATATAAGCCTAGCTAATATGTACACAATTCGGCCACCTCCGAATTCACGAAGAACACGAACGACCTTTCTGAACTATACAAGTCGAGGTAATCACATATGTTTAACAATCCCTCCGTCGTAGGCTATCCGAGCTGTGCTTAGGAAACATATAATACACCGTCAAGTTTCCAAGATGCACATCTTATGTCGACATGTCCACGATTCTTTACAACTGATGCGATCCACCCTAGGTGATCGGCTTTGGCCAAAGTATTTAAGAATCGTGACTTTACTAACATGGATACCTAAACCCCTTATGGTACACATACGGGCCGACAGATCCTATTTTGCTTTGCACTTGATTACTGAGTGCATCGGTCCACACCCAACGAACATCTAGAGGCCAGACCATGAAAGGTTTCTTACATACATGGCATCAAAGTGTGGAGGATCTCACACAAAATCAATGCTATCCTATAGTCAAAGGATTACATATGCTACTCGACTCGAGGAGATTCCTATTGACGGTGGTGTGTACATCCAACTATTAGGAATCGTCTGTGAGTTATTCAGTATTCACTTCAACGAATACCCGCATATCTATATGAGTTTCCAAAACTCATGATACATTGGGTTAAACCATTGGAACTCCAGTTCCAATATAAGACATGTGCTAGTCTTATAGGTTATAGAAATTCGACCGTATTCCAAAACCAACGACTATGAATATTAATTTTAAGAATAGTTTACACCTAGTGTCAAGACTATTCTAAGGTCGATATCATTCTTAGAATATCTATACATCAATCTAATACGCATAATGACAATACTATTATTAAGGTATGAAATAAAAAATGTAGTTATTTTATTAATAAATAATAAAATATATAATTCGGATTGGCACTTCAAGCACCAACTCCATCAAACTCCCACTTGCTTAGTGCCAATCTGGATGGTACCGTAGTCCCATCTCCTCCACATGTTTATCGAATAACTTAGAAGGTAAGGTCTTTGTAAGCGGGTCTGTTATGTTGTCTTGTCCTTGAACCTTCAATACCACTATGTCTTTTCGTTCAATAATCTCTCTAATTACGCGATATTTCCTTTCCACGTGTTTAGACTTGGAATGCGCCCTCGGCTCCTTAGCCTGCGTGATGGCTCCGTTATTATCACAGTATAATGGGATCGAATCCGCAATACTAGGCACAACGCCAAGTTCTGTGATAAAATTTCTAATCCAAACAGCTTCTTTAGCAGCTTCTGAAGCCGCTATAAATTCCGCCTCAGTGGTGGAATCAACTGTTGAGCCTTGCTTTGAACAACGCCAACTAATTGCACCACCGTTAAGGGTAAATATGTATCTTGATGTAGATTTTCTATCATCTGGATCTCCCTGGAAGTCGGAGTCTGTATAACCCTTAACTTGTAGCTCATTTTCTCCATATATCAGAAACTTATCCTTGTTGCCTTTAAGATATTTTAGGATATGTTTCAAGGCTGTCCAATGATCATTACCTGGATCAGATTGATATCGGCTGGTCACACTGACACCGAAACTGATGTCAGGTCTAGTACATAACATAACATACATTATGCTCCCAATACAAGAAGCATATGGCAAGTTAGACATCCTAACTCTCTCTTCCTCAGTTTGAGGTGTCATTTTCTTCGAAAGATGTATGCCGTATCAGAATGGTACATTTGCTGCCTTGCAGTTGGTAAAACTGTACCTTTCTAACATCTTGTCTATGTACGTCGATTGTGACAACCCTATAAGCTTCCTAACTCTATCTCGGAAGAGCCTTATACCTAGTATATAAGAAGCTTCACCCATATCTTTCATGGAGAAGTTCCTGCAAAGGTAGGCTTTCACACTTTGCATCATCTCTATATCATTTCCTATGATAAGGATGTCATCTACATACAAGACTAGGAAAACTATCATGCTCCCACTAACTTTCTTATAAACACATGGTTCTTCCTCGTTTTTATGAATCCAGATAATCTAATTATCTCATCAAAATGACGATTCCAGCTTTGGGATGCATGTTTAAGTCCATAAATAGACTTTTGGAGCTTACAAACCAAGTTTGAAGTCTCACTGGATACGAAACCCTCTGGTTGTTCCATATAGATATCCTCATCAAGGAATCCATTTGGGAAAGCGGTTTTCACATCCATCTACCATATCTCATAGTCGTGATATGTATCAATGGCTAAAAGGATCCTAATGGATTTTAGCATAGCTACTGGTGAAAAGGTTTCCTCATAGTCAATTCTAGGACGTTGAGTGTAACCTTTCGCTACCAGTCGGTCCTTAAAGGTTTCCACATTTCCATCGGGCCCTCGCTTCCTTTTGTAAACTCATTTACAACCAATAGGTTTAACTTCTTCAGGAAGTTCAACTAAGTCCCAGACTTGATTGGCATGCATTGAATCCATTTCGGATTTCATAGCTTCCTGCCATTTTCCCGAATCGATATCCAATATCGCTTCTGTATACGTAGTCGGATCTGTTTCCTCCAAGATGAGAACAGCAGGTTCACATCAGATGTTAAAAATAGTCTCTCAGGAGGCATTGATATTCTATTCGACTTACTTAGAACCTGTGTTGTAGGGATAGATTACCATTATTTTGTGTTTCACAAGATCCACACAAGTGCCGAGTGAAGAGCATACTCATAGAGATTGATGGAGATGAACACTAGTAGAGGAGGAGTAAGAGGACTCCCTTGTATTTTGGGAGAGAATCTAAGGGTTACTGAGCAAAACATGAGAGTTAGATAAACTTAAAAGTTTATTCAATAATAAAATCTGCTTAAAAAATCTACCTCACTCCTTATATAGGTTGAGGAGAGGAAATACAAAGCATCTTTGGTGGGGCAGGACCCCACACCAAAGGAATAAAGCAAACACATAATTATTACTCCTTTAACAAAAGCTAAAGGAATATAGTTTTACAAAGCAAAAGTAAAAGATGCTAAAGTATGACACTAAAAAAAGCAAACAACCAGGTTGTCTAAAGCATGAATTATTGACACAAAAAATAAAATATTATATTATCATTTAGTTTAAGGAATTCTTGCACATGTCACCATCCATACCGGCTAGTTGTCCAAAATGGTCAAAAAGAATACACCAATATGGGGACCCGCACATATTGAAGTAGTGCACCAATTAAAACAGATTTGTCAAGATCCTCATGCTTTAAAGATTCCCACAGATGGACAATATGTCTTACAGACTGATGCGTGCGATGAATTTTGAGGAGCCATACTCATTGAAAAAATCTAAGAAATGATTTATTTTGTGGACACGTGAGTGGCCAATTCAAAGATGCTGAAACAACTTATCATATGGTCTACAAGAAAGCTTTAGCCGTGAAATGGCATCAAGCGGTTCAAGTTTCATCTCATTGGCCACCACTTTCTTGTTAGATTAGATAACTCTTCTTTCCCTAAGATTCTTGATTTCAAAAACAAGGTGTTGCCAGCAAAGTAATAAATTCGGTTAAAAAAAATGGTTCTCTAAATATGATTTCTCAGTGAAGTATATAAAATGGGATCAATTTTATTCCTGATATATTATCAATACCTCAGCAAATCAGATTGATTACCCCCTTGGCTGCAATACCTCTCATCTTGATGACATCTTCAGTTCATCCTATGGATTATCTCTATCATCAAGCTGCCATCAAACGGTATTTTCCTCATTGAAAGATTTTTATTAATCCTCAAGAGATTCAAGCATATGCAAAAAATCATATTTTCCATTTCCTGTCAAAAATCCAGAGGAAATGTGGAGATTTTCACAGCTATTCTAAGTTCTACCATATTATCATTTTATTAATGGTCTCTTTGTAGATCCCACAATTAGTCTTCTGGATGATGAGCTTTGGTATTTCTGGTGTATTACGGTTTTATACTCATTGTCTCTTGTATTTCCTTTGGAAGCATTAAGAGCTCACCTTAGTAATAACCAAAATCACCAATCTTTTGTTTGGACACTCATGGAATGGTTCAATCCCTTGTCATGGTGGAGGGACCAGTTTGTTACGGCATATAAAAATGCTAATCTTTGGCTTAAGACTAAGGAAGAGATTGATCGTTATGGAATCATTTTTATTGTCCATAGGCCATACTTCCAACACCAGAAACAAATTTGTTTTGGGCTCAAGAACATGCTTATGGATGGAAGGTCCTCCCTGACTCCTCATCCCATTTTGAATGACAATAATCTGCTCAAAATATTGAAATATTTCTTACTTGAAATCAACCATTATCAGCCAAGCACCTTCAGTCTTCCCCACACTTCGTTAGGTCCGCGTCATGAGTCAATCATCTGCCCTGGCGACTCAAAGAACCTGAAAGAATTCAGTGAATTGATTATCAGACAGGAAAGTCCAGGCCATACAGACCTCTTTTTCCAGGATTCTCAAGATCCATATGAGGAATTCGAGCCTTTTCAGCAACAGCCCAATAATCCAGGCCCATGCACGAGTTCTAGCAGCTATCCATATTCACCATCAGATCCTTGGTGGTATAGTGCGTATGGTTCTATTGATTTTGATGACTCGGATTATGAAAATTTCAACTTCTCACCATCTCAGAACTTAATGTAATACGTTTGTTGTTTTATGTCAATAATTCATGCTTTAAACAGCATGATTATTTGCTTTTGCCAATGTCATGCTTTAGCATCTTTTGATTTTGCTTTGTAAAAGTATATTCATTTAGCTTTTGTTAAAAAAAGTAATAATTATGCGTTTAATTTATTCCTTTGGTGTGAGGTCTTGTCCTACCAAAGATGATTTATGTTTCCTCTCCTCGGCCTATATAAGGAGTGAAGTTTTGTTTTGTAAACAGGTTTTATTTTTGAATAAACTCTTAAGTTTATCTATCTCGCATGTCTTGCTAAGTAACCCTTACGTTCTCTCCCAAAACACAAGGGAGTCCTCTTACTCCTCCTCTACTAGTGTTCACCTCCATCAATCTCTATAAGTATGCTCTTCACTAGCCACTTGTGTGGATCTTGTGAAATAAAAAATAGTGGTAATCTATCCACCGATCCTGGTTTTAGGTGGTCTCCTCTGTAAGTCTTATTCATCCGAAGTGTTGGCGCTGAGGTCAGGTAAGGTCGTTTAGCCATTTATTGGATGGGAAAGACGTAACAGAGAGTAACCCGATATTTGATATCAGAGCCAGCTCATTTCATTCTTAATGGGGTGGTAAATAGTGGAGTAAATGGTAAGAGTCTTTGTTAGTCTGAGTAAGAGGGATTTTTCTTCACCTTTATTGTGAAAACACCTTGAGAGTCAGTCCAGTTATTTTAATTTATCTTAATTATGTCCACTTCTGATTCCTCTTCTTCATCACCTACTTCTACTAGTGATCTAGTCAGACTTTCTTCTACTCTTTTCTTACCTCGTGCATGTTCTAAGAGAATAGCCTCTAAGATAGAAAACCTTGTTGAATACTCACATGTTCCAAAAGGATTTCAAGTTCATAAGACCCATTCACTTCTCGAAAACCCATATAACCTGTACAAAAGACCAAACTTTATTACTTGGAGTATTCGTACTTTGATTTCAACGCATCGCCCTGTCTCTAAAGAATATGTCCAGTCCTCTAAATTGGATCACTGTGCTTTCAGGTCTACAACACAGGAGCAACATATTGTTATAGAGATTCCAAAAGACTTTGGTACACTCATCTTTATATAGGTGTCATAAGAGTTATCATAACTCTTCATGGAATGAAAAGATTACCCGTCACAACCAGACTTGCTTTATAAGATTCCAGGTATAAGGAGTACCAATACGCAGTGATTGGCACTATTTTGGCTACTCTTCATGATGGGAGTGTGTTGTTTACCTTCTACCCAAATTTTAATCTGTCTCTTCAGAATCCAAATCTACCGACAGCCTTAAAGATCCAAGTTCAGATACAAGATACAAATCAAGTAGAAACATCTGTGATGGCTACCTTACATCAAGACAGGAGGTTTCACCAGGTATTCTTTGATCTTGTCGAAGGCTTCTTGGCATTGTTCATTCCACTTCACTGGCTCGTCTCTCCTCAGTAGATTGAAGATAGGCTCGCATACTAACGTCAGTTTGGCAATGAATCGACTGATGTACAGGATTTTCCCGAGGAATGTTCTAACTTCTTTCTCTGTCTTCGGTGCGGGCATCTCGATAATCACTTTGATCGTCTTAGGGTCTACTTCTATTCCTCTAATTCCTACCGTGTGTCCTAGCAGCTTTCCCGACGTTACCCTGAACATGCACTTCTTAGGATTTTGTCGCAGGTTGTATTTGTCAACTCGTTGAAGGAACTTCTCTAGTGCTTCTATGTGTCCGCTTCTCGTCACCGACTTCACCATCATGTCATCCACATATACTTCAATCTCCTTATGCATCAAGTCGTGGAATAAAGTAGTGGCCATCCATTAATAAGTGGCTCCCGTGTTCTTGAGCACAAATGATATCACCTTGTAGCAATACGTACCCCACTCTGTGACAAAGGCAGTTTTATGCTTGTCTTCTTCAGCTATAAGAACCTAATTATATCCCGAAAAACCCATTTGCGAACGAGTACATGGCAGATAAAGCCACGCTATCAACCAATACGTCAACATGGGGTAAAGGAAAATCATCCTTCGGGCAAGCTTTGTTAAGGTCTCTATAATCCACGCACATTCTGATATTCCCATCTTTCTTCGGCACTGGCACAATGTTTGCCAACCACTTAGGGTACTTCACTACTTGTAGAAATCCCAGATCAATCTGCTTCTTGACTCATTCTCTAACCTTCTCGACCCACTCAGGTCTCATCCTTCAGAGCTTCTGCTTTACTGCCCTCATGTTTGGATAAGTCGATATTGTGTGTTGGGCGATACTTCTATCTACTCCGGGTATGTCCTCGTAGGACCAAGCGAACACTTTAGCATATTTGACTAACATCCCCTCTAATTTTCTCTACTTCTCAGAGGTAACCTCACTTGCAATTAGAATCTCATTGGGGCTATCAGGTATACCAAGGTTAAATGTGTGTGTTTTGGTTGAGTTAATGTCAAATATACTCATGTCGTGCAAGTTGAAAGGAAGAGACTCAGGCAAGTAAGCGAAATGAATGTCTTTATTATTAGCGAATGAAGGGGTACACTCAAATAAGTCAGGGAGATAAACATCTTCGTCCTCCACAGCCGGGTCTTCTTCGGTCTCCTTGCTCTCCTCGAACGTTAGGCTCTCTAGCTGTATCAGTTCATTCTCCCACTTGTCTTCCTCATTTGCGACCTCTTCTGCTCGTGGCTCCTTACCCATCACGTCTTGGAAGATCTCAAATCCTGGTACCATGATCCCATTGACTTCTACTGGTTCAGACTCTTCTTGATACCCGTAGCCTTCATAAAGTACTCTGTCAGCTTCAGCCTTTTCTTCTTAGTCTTCGGTTTATCCTCGTCGGATTTGTACCTTATTCCTCTCCTAGTGGTCTTTCCTTGAAGTTTGGCATGGCTCCTCCAACACTCGAACCTGTGTCCGGCTTAAGCTTCATATTTTCCATGATCCTAGCCATATTAGGATCCACCCACTCCTCAAAGTTTGCCGCTACTTGGAACCTCTTGAAAGGTTGTATCTCCAAAGCGGCCATAATATTGTCTACCTCAGCTCTAATAGTGACAATCTCTCCCCCGTATGAAAACTTAATGACCTAGTGTAAAGTGGAGGGTACCCCCTAAGCTTATGAAACCATGGCCTCCTCAATAGCAAAGCAAAAGTGGCCGGAATATCAAGCACCGTGAACTCAACCTCATCCTCAATTGGGCCCACTTTGACTACCCAAAAAAGTGCCATCTACTCCTTGTTTACTATCATCATACGCCTTAATAGTCATATTGGAGGGACTCAGATATGTCATCTTCATACCCAACCTCGATAGAATCTTCAAATGGCACACATTCATAGATGAGCCATCATCCACCATCACACAAGATGTCCTCTTGCCCCTCACTTCCGCTCTTAAGAATAGTGGCCTATTGTGATTCCTTCCCTCCACCGGGAGTTCCTCCTTAGAAAATGTTATCACCTGCAAAGCTTCGTTCTACACCGATCCTATGAACATTGTAGGGTTGGCATACTCCGGTACTGTTATCTTGCTTAAAGCCTCAACCATGGCACGCCTATGTTCCTGTGATGTACACAACAACTCCCAGATGCTCACATGTGCTCGTGTCTTCTTCAACTGACGCAGCACCACATCTCCTTCAATATTATCCACGTTCTCTGCCACATCCATACATTCTGTTAACACTTCTTTGCCATTCTCTACTGTATCAATGTAAAAACACCCACTGCGTGTCATCCCCTTCACCTCCTCTTCATTACTGCTTGAGAAGTCCTCCCAGAAATTCTCCCCCTGCTCCGTTTCATCCTCACTACTGCTATCCCAAATCCCCAGGCAAAAAGCTTGGTGGTCAAAGGTTTGGAAGACAAGGCTTTCAAGTAGGCCGGAGCTGATCAAGTAGGTAGGTGGTGGGACAAAATGATAGTTAGGTAGGGGGTTTCTGTATGTGTTGGGTTATTTTTTTTTGGGTCGGGTATTTTATGGGAGTCTATGAGGTTTTGGATTACATGTTTGAGGCGGGAATAGCTGTCGGTGTCATGGCCATTTTGCTGGTGGTTGTGACAATAAAGGTTCAAGTTGAGGTGTGGTGGTGGAGGGTGTGGAAGTGGTTTAGCTTCTAAGGGTTTTATGAGTCACTGTCTCTTCAACTTCTCAAGCACCTTACACAAAGGCTTACCCAGGTTAGAAAAATGCCTGTTTCTGATGGCGTCAACCTCAGCGAAAAGGGGCTTGGTTCCCGATGGTCCCCCAACAGTCCTCATATTCAGGCCATAAAACTTTCTATTCTTAGCTTCTTCCTCCTCAATGTCCATAATAGTCTCCCTCAACTGTCGAAAATCACCAATCATAGAGGTCGTCCTCCTCAGCTTGCCATAAATAGAGGTCTTGGTGCCTTTGATGATCATCTTGATCTGATCCTTCTCCGAGGTCCGAGTCTGCATCTTCAGAAGCTGGCTCCTCCAGTGATATACATAATCCTTGAAGCTCTCATTCGGCTTCTGTTTGGTATTCTCCAAGTCGTGAAGTAACAAGTCGATCACCAAATCTGTGATGTACTGATTCAGAAAGGCCTCCGTAAATGCCCTCCAATCATCATTGACCTTCCTCTCTAGGCCATGATACCATACCACGGGTGTCCCATCAAGCGACATCCCGAACATCTTCTGAATCTGACACTTCGACAGACCCACTGAACTCATCACAAAAACATACTACCGAAGATGGACCCTCAGATCCCCATTCTCGTTGAATTTGGCTATGTCGGGAATCTTGAATTGAGACGACAGCTACTCATCGAAAGTCATTGCCTCATAGTCTAGTAAGTCCTCATACTTACCCCTTATCTTACGGGTGACCGATTCTACCTGATCCCTGAGTTTCTGCAACTCTGCCTGAGACCCGGTTATCCTTCCGGCGGCATACTCAGCCATATCATCATCAAAAATAGGGATCTTATCACTCAACCTGTTTGGAGGCTCTTCACGCCTCATATTCTCAGAGCCTCCCTGGCGCGGGGTATTGCGACATTGGCCATAGCTGTAGTCAAAGCTTGCAACTGCTCGGTAATCTTAGCAAGGTTAGTCTCTAGCTGATCCATATGAGATCCCTCATTATCTGACTCGCTAATGTTCACTAACGGCTTTTTGATGAGTCTTCCATCTTCCCTAACCCAACGGGTATCTATGGTGGCTATTGAAATCGCAAGTTAACATGTATGCGTGCGATACATGGAATATATAAAATACGTGAGTTGATCAAACATATTATATCCTTCCGACCTTATTCCTCCCACACTCGAGGTAAGCTTATTTTTGGTTCTAGATGTGTTTCATTCTATGTACCGATGTAAGGTACACAGAATCGTTCTCTCCTATGCTACGAGGTGAACCTCGGCCACTTCTGTCCCTTTCCATTGGTAAAAGACAAAGACCGCCCATTTACAACAAGGACTAAGCCTATTATGGGAATTATGCCATTGTCTAAAAAGGACAAATTGGGCTTTCGGCAACCGTGGTCATTGGGGTGGACTTGGAAGCCTCCAACAGTATGCAAATATACCGTAACAAGGCGTATCCTTTCTAGATGAAAGCCAGTACGGATATCAGACTCATGCTGTAGGCATATTTAGATCATGTCCGAACTTTCTAAGCCCGTCAAGGTTTTCATACAGGTCAGCCCATTATCATTTTAAAGCATTCAATCATACTATTACGAGGTGCAAACTTGTCCCAGTTGAAAAAAAAAAGCCAATAGGTTTACACTTTCGCAATAACGTGGCTAAATAACTTCAAATGATATGGGGCCCAAACATAAAGTGGCCTATGGGTATTTTAGAAGCTCTTGGCCCAATTGTCATAAGACACAAACCATCCCAGTTTAAATGGCCCAACAAGTTCACATCTCATGATAAGAAGTCAAATTGAATCCAAATGATGATGGTCCCAAACACAAGCAAAAAGGGTGGCTTCTATAGGTCATACAACTATGGTTCACATGCAGTTTTATAGGAGTATAGATAAAGGATCTCGCCAGCGAAGGGTTGCCCACAACTAGGTCTCCCCACTCAAGGGTTCGAGCAACCATGTGAGCGCACCTTTTTTATACCATAAGGTATGTGCCAACGAGTGATGATACCATATAACGATCCACCGCTTCAAGTGAAAATGACTTCTCGATATATGAAGGACTGTCAAATGGATTTCTCTATTGAAGATTCCCTAGAGGGAGGGTGGAGCGAACTCTCTTAAATACTCTTACCTCTTATGCTCTTATCGCTTTAGTGATAGGAATAAACAATAGATCCTCCAAATTAGTCCACCAAGGTAAACGTTGAGTAAATGATTATCTAGATGTCTTCACGGCTTTTCCTTTTGGCTATAAAAAGGTAGTGAGTGAAGAAAGACACCAAATCATTATCCAACTCTAATAATGTCTTTGGTTAAACCCCTTGGTCCTAACCCACTAGTAGACACAGTTAACTAAAGCAAAAATCACAAACATTACAAGATATTATTTCGGGGCCGATTCTCAATCCCTAGTGGAGTCGCTAGACTGTTGGACACAGAGATCGGCGATGCTGTCCCGGGCTTGCGGCCCATTCGGGAGTACGTAGTAGCCCGCGGGGGACTAAACCGGAGAATAAAGGAGTCACCACCCAGCGTGAACTAGGAAATGATTTAAGGCCGTACTCACCCCTCGCAAGGGAAGACCTCAAATCGTTGGGTTCGGAATGGTCCCTTACTAATGTCAATTATACTGAATGGATTTATGTAATAATATAACCAATTCTTATGCAACATACACATGCAAGATTAACCAATATCTAAGTTTGCACACATATGAGTAATCGAAATAAAAGCGAGCACGCAATCTCATGAACATATCAAATAGATAAATGTGGGAATATAGATAAATAATAACTGTAAAAGCATAAATATTGAAGAAAGATAATTAAGTTCCTAATGTGAAAGAAATAACTAAAGAGGCAATCATGCATGGAAATAAACGTGAAGTGATGCGACACAGAAAAGAGACTAATAACAAGAATGAAAGAAAAAAGATATGACCAAGGCCAACATCTATATAGGACCTTGAATGCCTGATTGAACATACCTCGCATTCAATCAAACGTACTTCGTCCAGCACGTAAAATATCGTGGTAAAGGTAGCCCTTAGGCTTTTCATCCCTCAAACGGAAGACCTTTAATCTAACGTGATTTGCCCATGTGCATTACATTATCATGGCATAAATAAATAGCATGCGGAAAGTAAATGGTGGAATAATGAACAATAGATGAACATAAGATTAGATAAAACGAAATATATGTCATTTCTCAAGCACTACGTGGAGTTGTATCCCAAGTACAGACCGCACTACCGTCCATTCGGATTCGGCTACAGAATTTATGTCTGGGTTTCCATCCGATATACCGTGAGAGATAGCACAAAATAATTCATCCAATAATAGTAACATACATGAACAAACAAGATGCACGCGAAGAAATAATAATAAATAACCGAAAAAGATAAACAAAAATAAACAAATGGTGCCCTCAGGCCTTACCTTTTAAGTCACTTCTTGTAAGTGCGTTACGTCGTCGTCGGAATGGTTAATGCTTCGCAACTTTTTCGGTTCGCTGGTTCAATATTTTCCTTCGTTGTTTCGCTGTTTTGGGCTTCTATTTTCTCTATTTTGCTGCTATTTTTGGTTGCTATTTTTGCTTACTGTTTTCGGTGATTTAGGGACTGTTTTTTGGTGCTATTTTCGGTAATAAAGGGGCTGTTTTGGGTGCAGTTATTTATGATGGAGTGACTGTTCTAGTTGCAGTTTTTTAGTGATTTAAGGGCTGTTCTGGTTGTAATTTTTTGGTGATTAAAGGGTTGTTCTGGTTGCAGGTTTTTGGTGATTAAAGGGCTGTTCTGGGTTGCAGTTTTCTGTGATTAAAGAGCTGTTATGGGTTGTAATTTTTCGGTGATGTGAGGACTATTTTGGGTTGCAGTTTTCGGTGATTAAAGGTCAGTTTTTTGGTAATTAAATGGGTGTTCTGGGTTGGTGGTGTGTGGGCTTGGACGTGTGGCTTGGTGTGGATTGCGGGGATTTTGGGCCGAGTCTAATAGTTAACACAGACACTAATCGAGCAATCCCGAGTCCAAGCAAACGAATTAAATCTGGCAAGGTATTTATTTTTGAATTTTCCCTTCCGATGTCTGTTTCCCGTGACTTCCGCAACTTATCGGGTAGTGCCTCCATCTGAGGTTCGTCATCGGGCCTTATGTAAAAATACAGTGCCTACAACAGAGAAGAGATAGAGAAGAATAAGATCATCCTCAAAGACGAGAGAGGCCAGATTATAAAACACATTCCCGTCATCAACTATCTCCTAAAGAAAACTAGGGCTCCAAATCCTCTTCCTCAAGTTCAACCATGCATGATATATCAACCATCAACATCTTCTTACCAGGATCAGTTCCCACCACTTGAGAAGACTTTTGATCCTCATACTAAGGTTGTCTCTAGACCTTATATACAGCTAACTATAGTAACCCCCAGTGGTCAGGTGGAAGAACCTAGACAACATGAAGCCTTGCTAAACTGGCACACTCAGAATGCTAGAGCTCAAAATATTGTATTACACAGTATTGAGACAAAATTTGATCATGTTGTTCAAAATGTTCAAAGGGCAGAAACCAAGGTGGATTGATTAACTCTCCATCTCCAGCAGCTGTATGAAAGAACTGTAACTCAGATTGCTCAGCTAGATCGAGATCTGAAATCTATGATCTCTCACAGATACTTTGGTCTAGAGTTTGACCAGAAGGAAACTAAGATAAAAAGGTTAAGGGCAAAACTTGCAAAAATGGATGTTGACAATCATACACCCTTTATTCCAACCTTCACACCTAGCCCATTTTCCTCAAACCTTTCATACCCAGCCTATCAACCATATCCCCCATCATCGTTTACTTCGACTCAAACAAATTGGTCAAAGATATATGGTACAATAAATAATTTTTGGAGACTTACATCACCAAAAAGTCAACACATACCACAACCACAACCACCACTATAACATATACACAAACCAAGTCCTTCACAGACTTATGTTCCTAAAACCCAACCAACACCACACAAGAGTCCTTCAACATAATTCCCTACCATACCGTTACAAACACCTGTAACCCAGCCAATCATAACCACAAAACGGCTATATACTTAACAACTTTCCATTAATAGCCCTGAAAGTTCTTATCAGTCTCATGAATCCTCAGAAATTAAGAGTGATTCTAAAAGCTTTTTTTCCACTAAGTGAGAAGATGGAATGTCAGACATCACCAAGATGCTCAAAGCCATATCCACAAGATCTAATTGTTGGACAAAATGACCCATAGCGTCACTATTTGCACAGAACATTGTGTTGTTGTAGCAAATTAACTATGTGACAAGGAAATTGCACTCTCATCATTTGTGATTAGATCGCCATAGATATATAAATGAAGAGAGGTCCCCATGATTAGTTCCTGGACTGAGAATGATATGAGACAGTATCAGTCCCCGAAGGATTAATCATTAAATATCCCTAGCCGGAGTATTATCGAGACTGGACATCGATAATGCGGAATAGGCTAGTATTGCACTTGTGTGCGTTGTGAGGGCACAACGGCATAGTTCTCATAAATATAAGTGTTGGATACTTATGCAAGTGCGATAGGAGGTCGTGTTTCACCGATGGTACGGGAAACAGCTTCGCTCTGGATAGACCCTTCGGAATCCCATTGGTATTATGACTATGTGTCTATGGGAGGCCGAAATCAAGGTAGGTGAGTATAGTCTTAACCTGAGACTTACATCGCTAATACTTACGATAATCGGTAGACTTTGGTCTTGGTGGTACAGGGCTTTAACCGGTTCTGCGTACACCACTTCTGGGTTTATCAGAGAGTCGTAGTGTATTGGATGTGATGTCAAGACGGAAGTATCACTTCAGTCATAGTGGAGATGATGTCACACAGGATACGGTATTAGTGCTCTTAAGTGATGCGCATCCAATCGTGATATTATGACCAGGTCATGAATATCCGATTATAGAGACTAGTTACCAGGCATCCGATATGTGCTTCGGACGGGGTAGACACTTATCCAGCCCCAGCCCTAGCACGTGACTATCTGATACTGGACCGATATACACAATACAATGGTATACTACGCTTGATACAGATCTTAATATTCTTAAATGAATATGACCGGAGAATTGGGTAGACATCGTGCTCTGCTAGGAGCCGACCTTGTCTCGTAAATCGGTAGAATATAGTACTTGGTACGTACGTGATTCGGATACTTCGACGACCGTATTTATTGCCAACTTATCCGGGGATCTCATGGGTCGCTTCCCGATAATCCACCGATGACGCATAACTCGCACTCTTGAATAATCTGGGATTATATAGAAGAAAGAGAAAATTAATCTAGGATTAATTACGGAGATATTTTATCTAGGATAAAATATCATCTAGAGAGAGATAACGATTAATTTGGAATTAATCGGTAAATTAATATATTCGATATATTAAACGAAATTAGATTTCGACGCGGAATTAAAATTAGATTTTAATTCGGGCGAACGAATTAATTTAGAATTAATTCGTTAGCGACGTGAATAGTGAATTCGCTAGGCGTAATCATTTAATTACGACGCGACGGAAAAATCGTTAATTTGGATTAACGAACCCTAGCCCGAGTGTGATTGCGAGCGCATTCATATTTCGAATTCGAGTGCGGCGACGCAAGGCACATCAAGCGTCAAATCAATCATCACATCAAGCGTCAAATCAAAAGTCACTTTGAGTGATTGATTGATTGATTGATTGATGGATGGATTGATGGAAAGACTTACATCAAGTCACTTTAATAAAGTGACATGTGAATAGTGATGTAAGTAGGTGAAATAGTAACTTGTAAAGACTTTTACCATTTTAATTTATTAGATAAATGATTTTGGTAATTGTTTTTAGTATATTTTCTAGGAAAATATATAAAGCATTTTTAGGTAAATGCTTTACTAAGTCTTCACACATTTCACCTCTCCTTCTCTCTCACCATTCTCACGCCCAAGGGCACCATTTTCTTTCTTTCTCACTGCTCACTGGCGTGAGCAAAAGGGAAGCAATGAGTGGGTTTTTCATGGATAAATCCAAGTGCTAGCACACTTACGACTATTGCGAAGGTGTTAGGGAGGTTCACCCATGAGGCGGGACTCATCCGACGGAGTTTGGAGCTTCGAAATGAGACCCGAAACTGCCCAAACCAGTGAAGTGGACTGCTGTAGTGGCGCCACCAAGACAGTGAGTTTTGTGGCTTCGTTCGTCTTCAAATCGACTCAACCGACCGATGTAAGTATTCCGCTACCTTCGTTGGTGTATTCGCACATTGATTTCATGTCTTGTTTGATCTTGGGACCTAGAAAATTACCAACAATGGCATCAAGAGCTTAGGTTCAAGCATGAAAAATATAGGGCTTAAAATTGGGTATTTTGTATTTGAGCATGATTTGATTAAATTGGATGATTGAGCATGCTTAGTATATGTAATATTGAAGATTGATTTGATCAATTTCAAGAAAAATTGTTTAGAATAATTTTCCCCAAAAATTATATCTTAGCCGAATGTGATAGTCATTTTGGATTCTTGGAATTTTTTGTTTTTGATTCATTTGATGAGTTGGAATCATTAAGGATAATGTTAATTTAGAACTAATTGGATTGGATTTTGAATTGAACATAAAATCCCCAAAAGTTATCACCTTGGCCGAATAGATATATGCCCTTGAATGTCTTGGTATTTTTGATTTTTGAACATTGGATGTATGGAAATCATTTAGGATGTTGATTTAATGTCGATTATGGGTTCGATTGGATTGAAACCAAATCGGACACAAAATCCCTCCTTGGCAGAGACTAAAGAAGCATGTAAATGGGTTTGATTTTTCAATTTGTGTGTTGGACATATGATAATGAATTGAGTATGATTAATTGGACTAATTTGATGTTTTGGAAATGTTGATTTAGGTGATTAATCATATTATACACTTTAGGTAATTAAATTGCTAAATTGGATTTATGTAATTTAATTATTTGAGGCCTTAAAATTGGATTTGGGCTATTAAAGTTGTTATTGGGCTTATTGGGCTTTGTTGTACAAAGTTGGGTTTAGGCCAAATGGATTGGATCCAATTGGGCCCAAAACCACTTCCGTTAAGCCCAAATGCGACTTAATGAACCCTTAAAGTTTAATTGGGCCTAATGGGCCAAGATTGATTTATGGGCTTATGGGGTAAATCCCGGATTGGACTTTGGTTATCGGTTTGACCCGAGTTGACCAAAAGTCCACGCCTTAACAAATCAATTAAAAGCCCATTGGAATTTAATTGAATTGACGTTGGACGTTAATCGGTTTTTGAGACGCGTTACGATTGAATTTGGAATTTAAATCGTAAAAGGTTTATTAATAAAGTGTAATGTTTAATTTGGAATTGAATAGTGAATTAGTATTAAGTACATGTTAAATTAGATTTAATAATGTAGTTTAATTTAATTCATGAATTCGTACTTTGAGTACTTATTCGCAAAAATGAGTTTGACTCGAACAAAATCAAATCGTTGTTTGAACATTGGATGATCACTTAATTATCAGATTAATTAATTTGATTAGATTGATTGATAGCATGCTTATGTGTGTGAATACGTGGTTATGTTGAATGAATAATGTATATCGGATGGATATTAGATGGATGGGCAATTTTAGAAATTGTTGTAATAAAATCGATTTATTAAATTGGACATGCGTGTCCAGCCTTATCACCTTCATTCTCTTTGTATTCTCTTCTCACCTATTCCCCTCTATGTATATGAGGTTTCTTTAGAAGTGTAGTGTAACGGGTAGAAGTAATACTAGTGCTAGCATGAGTGAGAAAGGGAGAGATTTGATCTAGGATCAATATGTAAAGTATCCATCTGCATATCATTATTATTTATTTTCATACTCGTTTTATTATGTATTTAGAATGCATGTTTAAGGGTGTATGATGATGAGACCTTAACAAAGATAATTAAATTGGTAGCCAATTTGCACGCGAAAAACCCTCGTTAAATATCAAGCGTTTATTTTCCTTCCATTGAGTGATTCTTGCTCAAGATCCGAGATTGGCAGGGGTTGTTGGCCAAAGTCAAGCCCTTGTCCGTCAAGGATGTGCTTTAATCACGAGGCTTTGTTCCATATCGGTGTCGTGTCCAAGTTGTGGTTTGTTGGCCAAAGTCAAGACCACTTCTTGTCCATTGACATTGATTACGAAGCTTCCATGTCAATGGGTCCGCGCTTGACTAGGATCACTAGGTTTGTTGTGCCAAAGCCAAGGCCTAGTTGATTCAGAGGAAAAAGGTTAGGGTATATATTGGATATATAGGCATATATAAGATATATGTTTCGGACTTGGATGTCCACCTACTGGATCTAGGAGTTGGATGGGATCCAATTGATCTTCGAGATCTACCTAGTTAATTATCATACAATTTGTTGGCCAAAGTCAAGATTGTGTGACATTTAACGGGATCCTAGCCCACTAGGAAACACGGTTTCCCGAGTACTCGACAGAGGGTTAGAGGCTCGACGAAAAATAGTGGGAGGCAAGTGTTGAATTTGCAACATTCGTTCGAATACTCGCTAAACGCGCTCATCTATATTTTACTCGTCAAATTAATCAAAAGTATTAGTTAGACTAATATTTTGTGTTGTTTTAAAAATATATATATAGTTGGACTATATACAAACTCATTCGATATATAGTTGATTTTATAATTGGATTATAGTAATCAATATAATTGAATTAAAACGATAGTTGATTTTATAATTGGATTATAGTAATCAATATTAAGATTATAGTTGATTAAATAATTGGATTATTGTAATCATTATAATAAATAGTACCTTAATTAAAATTGATTAAATAGTTAGACTATTAAAATCAAGAAAGGATTTGAAAAGTTGAATATTTAAATGATTTAATTTTCATTGGGAATTAATAATAGGTTACTTTATTGGATAAAATAACTTGTTATATCTAGGCCCATAATTAAGCAAATAAGTAGAGCATAAAATCTTTGGAAGATTTATGTGATGATGACTTTAGTGCTTAATTTAATATACTTGACAATAAATCTATTTTAAAGTCAAAGTTTGCAATTGGGCAAGTTGCACAAGGTGCACATCATTTCGATATTCTAAAACCCAAGGCTTGGCCAAAGGTTTGTGAAATATTGAAAAGATAATTGACATATCCCAAATTGACTACCATTTGGATATGGTAGACACGAAGGAATTAAAGAAAGGGCGAGGCTCTAACTTTAAAATATTTGTCAAAGTTATGTTCACTACTAGTATTGAAATTGGATTTTAAATACTTAGTGTGGTACATAAAATATATGTATTGATGTTCAGAATCCGCTATGAGCTGGATACTGACTTCAACCCGAGATTTCTTTGCGAATCGGAAACGGGACGAAAGTCGCTGTTTCGACCGTAGATACCTAAGTTTAGGAACTACCCTTTGGGTATGTACTTAAATTGGGAACTGTTATAATGTAACTAGTTTGACTAGAAACATTATCTTTATATCAGTGTTTAATCCATTCTGGATAAACCTTTATATATAGAACACTAAGTGTTTTATTATATAAAGATGATACTGAGATAAATACATTAGATGTAAATAACAGAATTTATATTTTGAATATAAATAAAATCTCAAACATATAAAATGACAAATAAATAGCTCAAATTGATTTGATCAATAGAGACTTATTTGTGGCATTGTTGTCTAGGACACAATTAAACAAGACTCGTATATCCACGCTTTTGAAGAGTGGGTACTAGGACTGATTTGACTATTCAAATAAGGTCTGCGAATCTAGTTTATTAGGTAAAGTACCTAAAATACTATTTTCTTGGTAATAGTAAAAGGGGCCACCGATCTGTTAGCCCTATTCATGGTGAAGTAAGTGGGCCCATATCTAGCTAGTCTAATATGTGAACCTGAATATTTCGTGACCTTAACGGATGTAGCATCACGTTATGGTTATGTGTTTCTTTTGAAGAACACAGATCAGAGACTTTTGAAGTTTCGACACGAAGTAAATAAACAGATCGGCTATAGTATTATTCCGCCACGGTAAGACCGTGTAGGAAAATACTTAAGCAGTAAGTTTCATATGTACATGAAAGAGTACGGTATTCTTTCATATGAGGACTCCTCACGAGACACGTCAGTTAGACGGTGTGTCTGAACTAAAACCAAATTTTGTTGGACATGATAAGGTTTATCACGAGTCGCTCTGAGCTACTGTTTCCTTCAACAGGATATGTATTAACAGTGCAAAGCTTATTTAGAATAAGGTTCCATATAAATCTGTTTGACAGATATCATATAGGATATGAACATGAAAGAAACGGGGTTTCTCATTCCTGATAATTTGGGTATGCCAGGCATAACGTTTGGATGATACCAAACTAAAAGACCCAAATTGGATAAGTGCCAATATAGGTTATCCTAAGGGAAACCTTAAGTATAGTACTTGTAAATCTCACATGAGAACAATGTGATTGTTGCTCACCATGCGGTTTTTCCTGAGAGGAATACCGATATGCAGTGGTCAGTGGGAGGATAGTGATACTCGATGAAAAATCGGAGTAATACTATTCACGGCACGAAGTCCTTAATGGAACACAAACAGTTCATCAATGATGAATCTATACCATTAATCTTCAAATACACAAGAAACTAGTAGATCGGATAGAGTCAGAAAACAACCTAGGGTATGGGTTTCTGATCTCACCCCATAAAGATGTCAATCTTATAGAGGTGTACCATCCGACTACATTTTGAGGAAGTGATACTAGATATCGACTCCCTATTATGGCAAAGTGCCATGAGTCCGAAATGGATTCCATGTATAACAACTACTTTGGATACTAGTTGTTGTACCGCAAGGCATTGTGCCTATTGGTACATTAAACGTCTTCAAGGAAGACATACATGGAAGGCAACATACCAACATACAAAGCTGGGCTTTTGACGGAAAGGTATCGTTATCGACATTGTGTTAATAACGGTTCAACCTTTTACCTGTTGCCATGGTAAATCCATTTTGAAGATGCTTGTTGATAACTATATATTTCATTTATGAAATGTGTCAGTTGTAGATCAAAATCGCTTTCCTGAAAAGGAAACCTTTTGGAGAATGTTTATAACATTCTGACGATTTTGTATAACCAACAAACAAGGTTTGCGGGTTGTTCGATCCATGTTTGGATTGAAGCAAGCATAAGGTTTTTGGAACTGACGTTTTGAAATAATCATAATGGTTTATGATTTGACTCAAAACGAAATAATTCTTGTGTATATATGGAGGTTAGTGGGAGGGCACTGACAGTGAAATTCCCATATAGCTATTGTTGAAAGCTTGGCTTTCATAAATATTCTTTCAATAGATATTCTCCGTAGAATTCTGGGGAGTAACAACCTTTATTCGAGGAATAAAGATCTGCTGTGATAGATTTGGAGTTTGTTAACACTCTCTGGGAAATTGTACATTTAAAATGTACTTGAATTGGTGTCTCATACGCTTCGAGCATATGGAGTCACAATCGGGTCAATCCTAGTGATAGTCACTAAATTGAAATTAAGAACATCTGTTAGTATCTTAGAGAACTAAAGATGCTGTCTTAAACTATGGAGAAGGAGAACTTGAAGTGACTGGGATCACTGCTGCAAGTTTCCAAATAATTAAATACTACGGTACTATAAAGTTTGAATAACGGGACAGTGAGCTGGAAATCTTCCGAGCAAGATAACTGTTGCCGAATAAACAACAAATTCGGATTATTGCTGCAGCTGAGGCAGCAATAGAAGCCATTTGGATCGAAAATAAATCTAATTAGATTAGATATAGTTCTTTTAGCAGCTGAGCTAGGCGTCAGCACATGCTAAGGAATTAAAGGTCTCATCGACGATCCAGATATATACTTCTATATCATCTGATTCGTTCGGATCATACATCGTGGCGATGTGATGATCGTATAAATCGCGTCAAATGATAATCAAACAAATCCGCTGATGAAAACCTTTCCTCAGCAATTTGAGCGAACCGTACATAGTTCGGGTGTGGGACACTTGAGTGACTGGCTATGTGCCAAGTGGGAGATTGTTGGACAAAATGACCCATAGCGTCACTATTTGCACAGAACATTGTGTTGTTGTAGCAAATTAACTATGTGACAAGGAAATTGCACTCTCATCATTTGTGATTAGATCGCCATAGATATATAAATGAAGAGAGGTCCCCATGATTAGTTCCTGGACTGAGAATGATATGAGACAGTATCAGTCCCCGAAGGATTAATCATTAAATATCCCTAGCCAGAGTATTATCGAGACTGGACATCGATAATGCGGAATAGGCTAGTATTGCACTTGTGTGCGTTGTGAGGGCACAACGGCATAGTTCTCATATATATAAGTGTTGGATACTTATGCAAGTGCGATAGGAGGTCGTGTTTCACCGATGGTACGGGAAACAGCTTCGCTCTGGATAGACCCTTCGGAATCCCATTGGTATTATGACTATGTGTCTATGGGAGGCTGAAATCAAGGTAGGTGTGTATAGTCTTAATCTGAGACTTACATCGCTAATACTTACGATAATCGGTAGACTTTGGTCTTGGTGGTACAGGGCTTTAACCGGTTCTGCGTACACCACTTCTGGGTTTATCAGAGAGTCGTAGTGTATTGGATGTGATGTCAAGACGGAAGTATCACTTCAGTCATAGTGGAGATGATGTCACACAGGATACGGTATTAGTGCTCTTAAGTGATGCGCATCCAATCGTGATATTATGACCAGGTCATGAATATCCGATTATAGAGACTAGTTATCAGGCAGCCGATATGTGCTTCGGACGGGGTAGACACTTATCCAGCCCCAGCCCTAGCACGTGACTATCTGATACTGGACCGATATACACAATACAATGGTATACTACGCTTGATACAGATCTTAATATTCTTAAATGAATATGACCGGAGAATTGGGTAGACATCGTGCTCTGCTAGGAGCCGACCTTGTCTCGTAAATCGGTAGAACGTAGTACTTGGTACGTATGTGATTCGGATACTCCGACGACCGTATTTATTGCCAACTTATCCGGGGATCTCATGGGTCGCTTCCCGATAATCCACCGATGACGCATAACTCGCACTCTTGAATAATCTGGGATTATATAGAAGAAAGAGAAAATTAATCTAGGATTAATTACGGAGATATTTTATCTAGGATAAAATATCATCTAGAGAGAGATAACGATTAATTTGGAATTAATCGGTAAATTAATATATTCGATATATTAAACGAAATTAGATTTCGACGCGGAATTAAAATTAGATTTTAATTCGGGCGAACGAATTAATTTAGAATTAATTCGTTAGCGACGTGAATAGTGAATTCGCTAGGCGTAATCATTTAATTACGACGCGACGGAAAAATCGTTAATTTGGAATTAACGAACCCTAGCCCGAGTGTGATTGCGAGCGCATTCATATTTCGAATTCGAGTGCGGCGACGCAAGGCACATCAAGCGTCAAATCAATCATCACATCAAACGTCAAATCAAAAGTCACTTTGAGTGATTGATTGATTGATTGATTGATGGATGGATTGATGGAAAGACTTACATCAAGTCACTTTAATAAAGTGACATGTGAATAGTGATGTAAGTAGGTGAAATAGTAACTTGTAAAGACTTTTACCATTTTAATTTATTAGATAAATGATTTTGGTAATTGTTTTTAGTATATTTTCTAGGAAAATATATAAAGCATTTTTAGGTAAATGCTTTACTAAGTCTTCACACATTTCACCTCTCCTTCTCTCTCACCATTCTCACGCCCAAGGGCACCATTTTCTTTCTTTCTCACTGCTCACTGGCGTGAGCAAAAGGGAAGCAATGAGTGGGTTTTTCATGGATAAATCCAAGTGCTAGCACACTTACGACTATTGCGAAGGTGTTAGGGAGGTTCACCCATGAGGCGGGACTCATCCGACGGAGTTTGGAGCTTCGAAATGAGACCCGAAACTGCCCAAACCAGTGAAGTGGACTGCTGTAGTGGCGCCACCAAGACAGTGAGTTTTGTGGCTTCGTTCGTCTTCAAATCGACTCAACCGATCGATGTAAGTATTCTGCTACCTTCGTTGGTGTATTCGCACATTGATTTCATGTCTTGTTTGATCTTGGGACCTAGAAAATTACCAACACTAATGAACCAAAACCCATGACAGAAGAACATGATGATTCAACTGAACAGGTGCCCATTGTTGCAACGGCACAACCATAACCAGCCTCTACTAAACCGGTATCAGGTCATTGGTTCACTTTTGACCATGTTCCACTATCCAAATGGTCAGACAGACTTCAAGAATTCATTGCATGTACTGATGTAATGATGTTAAAGCCTGGAGCTACTCTATTTAATATTCTTAAAAAATTCATGTCTCGAACTCTGGGAACATTGAGAGAATGGTTCTTTAGTCTTGGAGAATACAGATAGTTACAGTTCTACCAGGTTGATTCCGGCTACAGTTATGGGGATTATCCACAAAGAATTCCTTGGTGAAGGATCCCCACTGCTTGAACAGGCTCGCAAGGAATATTTTTAGATGAGGTATTGTGTTTTAAAGATTAAAGACTTGAACATCCATTTCCAATGGTTGACCAAGCATTTTTACAAGCTCAATGGTTATAATGATCCAAACTTGAAGCATACATATGCAGCTTCTTTACCAGAAGAATTACAGGAAGAGATGCAACGCCTGATACAGGCCACAAAGAAGATGTTCACATATATATTGCTTGGGGAAATTCATCAGATTGCCCTCAAGAATCTTAATAGACTTTCCGAATAAATAGCATTCATCAAAGAGATACTCAGAGATAACCAGCTATTCAAATCATCTTGCAAAAAGCCTTATTTGACAATCAAGTGCAAGAATCATAAAACATGTACATGTCCTTCCAATAAGAATTCTCATCACAAGTTCTTTAAGAAAAAGAAGAGAAAGAAGGAGAACAAGTAAAAGAAGGAATGGCTTCCCGTCCGGTATTTCAAATAGAAAGATCAGCATGGAAAACCTAAGATAATAGGTGCTTCATTTGCAAAAAGAAAATACATTTTTCAAAGGATTGTCCTAAGAATTCGAAACAGGCCTCAAATATGGTTTAAGAAATCCATTAGTCTTCTTCGATTGATCTTGATGATGCAGATGTAGAATCATGGTTCTCAGAACAAGATCAACATAATATTGAAATAGTGTTCGCTCTCAACAACCCTGAGTCATCTAGTTCGGAAGAATTCTATTCTGATGACAATGATAGCTCATAAAGTTACATTCCAATTTTCACTATACAGCCTTCACATCCAGCCAGATGGTATTCAATTTAAGCATTTCATTAAACCCTATACTACAGTTCCAAAATTATTTCAATCTCCTTCAATGAGGGTGGATTTTGAGGAATTAAAGAAACAATTTTCTCCATTCTGGTCTGAATCTCACAGTGATTTCACTTACTCGACACCGTTATGGAGAAACAAAGATTTCTTTATTAAGCTTCCTTTTAAGCTTAACGAAGAAAATAATCCAACAAAGGCTACACATCTATGAATGACTCCCTCAGATCTTGCATTAGCCAATAATGAATGCAACCAGTTGCTACAACAGGGATTAATTGAGTCCACTAATTCAGATTGGGCTTGCCAAGTGTAGGACACAGAAATCGGTGATGCTATTACAGGCTTATGGCTCGGTCGAGAGTACGGAGTAGCCCGCGAGGGACTAAATTGGAGAATAATGGTGTCGGCACCCAGCGTGAACTGGGAAATGATTTAAGGCCGCACTCACCCCTCGCAAGGGAAGACCTCAAATCGTTGGGTTCGGAATGGTCTCTTACTTATGCCATTTATAATGAACGGATGTATGCGGTAATATAACTGAGTCTACGCAATCTACATACACATGAATAACCTACGTCTAAGTTTGCATACAACCTATATCTAAATTCGCATACAACCTATATCTAAGTTTGCATATGACCTATATCTAAGTTTGCATGGATAAAAGTAAGTCAGAATAACGCCAAGCACATAATCTCATGAACACATTAAATTAATACATACGGAAACATAAATAAATAACAATGGTCTAAATATAAAAATTAAATAGAGATAATCAAATTCCTAACATGAAAGAAATAACTAAATCATGCATGAAAATAACATTTTATTCCTAATAAGCAATGGATAAACACAAGATTAGATGAAATGAAATATGTGTGTTTCTCAAGCGATACGTGGAATTGTATCCCAAGTACAGACCGCACTACCGTCTATTCGGATTTAGCTACAAAATTTACGTCTGGGTTTCCATCTGATATACCGCGAGAGATAACACAAAGTCATTCATCCAATGGCCGCAACATACATAAACCAATAATACGCATTCGAAGAAATAATAATAGATAAATAGAAAAAAGAACGAGAATAATTAAAAGGATGCCTTCAGGTCTAACCTCTTAAGTCGCCTCTTGAAAGTGCGTTACACGGTTGTCGGAAGGGTTGATGCTCCGTAACTTATTCGATTTACTGGTTCCTTGTTTTCCTTCATTGCCTCGCTGTTTTAGGCTTCTGTTTGCTCTGTTTTTTACTGTTATTTTTTGCCATTGTTTTTGCGGTAATTATGGACTATTTTGGCTTACTATTTTACGGTGAAAAAGCAATTTTCTGGGCTATGTTTTACGATGAAAGAGGGGCTATTTCTGGATAGTTTTTACGAATGAAGTGCAATTTTCTGCGCAGTTATATAGTGCAGTTTCGGTGGTTATATAGTGCAGTTTCGGTGGACAGTTTTTACGGTGAATATGGCTGATCTTCTGGACAGATTTGTGGTAAAAGAAAGCAGTTTCGGTGGACAGTTTTTTCGGGTTTTAATGTGCAGTTTTTAGGGTTGTCTGGGAGTGATTGAGGGCTGCTAGATGGGACTGTTTTGTGTGACTGTTGGAGTGGTTTTTTTGGCTGCTGTTAGGCTTGAATAAAGGGGTGTTTTGTGCGGCTGCATGGGGCAGTTTCTTGTTGCTATTTGGCGTGAATAAGGGTTGGTTTCTTAGCTATGTTTCATGGTAATATGGGGCTGGTTGGGGGTGTTTATGCGGCAATGTAGAGGCCTTATTTGGTGTTTTTCTTGCGGTGGTGTAGAGGGTTGATTTGGTGTTGCTTCTCACGGCAATGAGAGAGGTTTTCCTTGTTTTTTTGGGCGTGTGAATGCTATGGGGTGAAGGGTTTGGTTTGAGCTCTTTTTAATAAGAAAGGCTTAGGGCTTTCCTTGTACGGGAATGGAATAAATCATGCAATTATGGAGGATATCCTCTAATTAGTGTGCTACAAGGAAATGATCTCTCTAATTTAGGGAGGTGATTTGTTTTAGTTTAGGAAATGGATTTATGGGATTTGATTTGATTTCTTTAATTTGGGAATGTGATTTGATTTGATTTCTTTAATTCGGGAAGGTGATTTGTTTAGATTTTGACATGTGTTTAATGTGTTAATTATTATTTTGGAGGGATTTAGTGGGCTTGGGCGTGAATTAGAAGGCTTTTGGGCGTGTGGTTTGTTTTTTTTTTTGGTGGACTTGGTGTGTGGCTTGGTGGTGTGTGGGCTTGGGTGTGTGGGCTTGGTGTAGGTTGCGGGGTTTTGGGCCGAGGATAAATTTCAAAATAGAGGTCCAACGAGCGAACCCGAAGCTAAGCAAACGAATTGAGTCCAACAATGTATTGATTTCTGACTTTTCCCTTCCGATGTTCGTTTCCCATGACTTTCGCAACTTAAAGGGTAGTGCCTCCGTACGAGGCTCATCATCTGGACTTATATGAAAAAATACAGTGCCTACACTAAGCCTTTTATGTGGAAAAACAGTCAAAAAAGGCCCGTGGAAAAAAAAACTACAAGCCTCTTAACGTTTTTCTTAAAAGATGACAAGTTTCCTTAGCCCAAGATCAATTATCTATTCATCCATATCCGAGAAGCCCACATCTTCTCAAAGTTTGATCTAAAGACAGGATTTTGGCAGTTGGGTATAAGCCCGGAAGATAGGCCCAAGACAACATTTTGCATACCCAATGCACACTACCGATGGAAAATCATGACTTTTGGCCTCAAGATATCGCCATTGCTATTTCAGAAGAAGGTGACAAAGATCTTCAAACCAATAATTCATCATACACTGATGTACATTGATGACTTGCTGCTTTTCTCTAAAGATGTCGAGTCATACCAAAAGCTGTTATGTCAGTTCAAAGATCTTGTCCAACAGTATGGAATCATACTTTCAGAAAGAAAAAGCCAAATTGGAAAATATTCTATTGACTTTTTTGGAATGATGTTCAAAGGTGGACATTATTGTCCATGAAAACATATTGCACATGAACTTCTGAATTTTCTTGATGATAACTTCTCGAGGAAGCAACTTCAACAGTTCCGTAGGATTGTCAATTATCTTAAGAAGTTCTTGCCACATGTCACTATCTATATCAGCTACTTGTCCAAAATGGTCAAAAAAAATACACCAATATAGGGACCCGCACAGACTGAAGCGGTGCGCCAATTAAAGCAGATTTGCCAAGATCCTCATGCTTTATCGATTCCCCCCGACGGACAATGTGTCTTGCAGACAGATGCAAATGATGAATATTGGGGAGCCATACTTATTGAAAGAACAGATGAAAGTAAGTCTCTCTATAAAAAGATTATGGCTCATACTGCCATCAGAGATTTCCCATTTCTAATACACATCTCGTCTTCCTTGATAAAAGATTTTGAGCGCAAGGTCCAATAGAAACTTGATGATCTTCCTACTCCTCACAGAGCACTGATTAGTCCTAGTTATGCTGCTTACCTTTGGACAGCAATTGAAAGAGATCATACATGACAGCTCATATCTTCCTATAGAAGTAGCGAAGATATAATGAACAGAATCCCTACAAATTTTCTTACATTGAGTTCCATTGTCAACCATCTTTGAGATGGCTCAGCCATTGGCTTGGAAAGCTATAGAGATACTTTCATTCTCCATCAGAGACATGAGACATATCACAACACTATTTTCATCAACAACCAATGCTTCTTTGACTTATATCCATGGAATTTCATCACACTTTTTTGAACATGGGTTTGTGAATGGATTCGTTATTGGCCAAGATCCCCAACATCCTCATCGTAAAGGAATTGATGAAAGTTTAACTGATGATCTTGTTCATGCTTTAGCCCATGAAATAAAATAGTGGTTAAGGAAACATCAGAGTCTTACAATCTAGGTTGAAATGGTCAGTCCAGAATGGTCATATGAGTATTCATATGTCTATCCTCATGTCCACTTGGTCCAGATCATTCCATCCATCCACATTGGAAATTGAAAAATTATCGGAGGAGAAGAAGGAAGTCCAAACAAGAGATTGGTGATTTTAGTTATTACTAAGGTGAGCTCTTATTGCTTCCAAAGGAAAGACAATAGACGATGAGTATAGAATCATAATACACCATAAATACCAAAGTTCATCATCCAAAAGACTCCTTGTGGGATCTACCAATAGACCATTAACAAAAGGATAAAGAACTTAGAACGGTTGTGAAAATCTCCACGTTTTCTCTGGAGTTGTGACAGGAAATGGAACATATGATTTTTTTGCATATAACTGAATCTCCTGGGGATTAAGAAAAATCTTTCCAGAAGAAAAAAATCGTTTCATGGAAGCCTGAAGATAGAGATAAACCATAGGATGAGATGAAGATGTCATGAAGATTAGAGGTATTGCAGCCAAGAGAGTAATCAATCTTATTTGCTGAGGTCTTGATAACATATCAGGAATAAGGTTCTGATCCCCTTTTATATATTTCATGGAGAAATCATATTTAGCGAACCATAATACACTAGAAATACCAAAGTTCGTCATCCAGAAGACTCCTTGTGGGATCTACAAAGAGACCATTAACAAAAAGATAATCTGGGAAGAACTTAGAATGGCTGTGAAAATCTCCACATTTCCTCTGGAGTTGTGACAAGAAATGGAACATATGATTTTTTGCATATGTCTGAATCTCCTGATCATTTTGGACAAATGGTTGGTATGGATGGTGACATGTTGCAAGAACTCCTTAAGATAATTGACAATCCCAAGGAACTGTTGAAGTTGCTTCCTCGAGAAGTTATCATGAGGAAAATTCAGAAGTTCATGTGCAATATGCTTTCCTGGATAATAATGTCCATCTTTGAACACCATTCCCAAAAGTTTATGGAATATTTTTCAATTTGGCTTTTTCTTTCTGAAAGCATGATTTCATACTATCGGACAAGATTTTTGAACTGACATAACAACTGGCGGTGTGACTCAGCATCTTTAGAGAAAAGCAGCAAGTCATCAATATACACCAATATATGATGCATTATTGGTTTGAAGATATTTGTCATCGCCTCATAAAATAGTGATGGCGCTACCTTGAGACCAAAAGGCATGACTTTCCATTGGTAGTGTGCATTGGGTATGCAAAAGGTTGTCTTGGGCCTATCTTATGGGTTATACCCAACTGCCAAAAATCATGCATTGAGATCAAACTTTGAGAAGATGTGGGCTTCCATTGAACTATGCAACTCAGGATCATTGCATACGTATAATCACTCCATCATAGGTAATACATATTATACATGGGATATAGATACAGATTTTAAATCTCTGAGGTATAATATAGTCGACTTATAAATTTATGATCTCTAAATAACACTTGGAACTCGCTTCCACAAGGTACCACGACCATGGATTTAACAGATCGTAAATACGTGTAGGATACATATGCCTTGTACACAAGATTGGCAAATTTTATCTTGATATACACGGGATATCATGAGTATCAATCTATATCCAATGAAAAATGGGAGGTCTAACCTAAATAGGTTAGTGACGTGACTGTCATCAAAGTATGGAGGATAACTCAAATATCCACCGTGGTATCTCAAGTCTAAGGACTACTATGCTACTCGAGAAGATTTCTATTGACGTTGGTGTATCATCTATTAGAAAATATTCGGTAAGTCGTACAATGTTTATCGAATAAACACCTACATTCTATACTAGTCTCCGAAGACTCATGGTTCATTGAGATAAACCATCAGACTAAGTCTTGATATACGACATGTACTGGTCTCAGCGGATTTTACTAACCAACCTGTGTCAGTAAATCTTGACTAGAAATTTTATTTGAAAATATATAACTTATAGTGACACTTCCATATAGGGATGGGCAAAAAAATCGGCCGAACCGAACCAAACCGGACCGAATTTACGGTTTTTTTCCTAACGGTTCGGTTTGCGGTTCGGATTGGTCCACCCCAAACGATTTGCGGTTCGAATTCAGGAGCTAATCCGAACCGCACCTGTTAAACCGAACCGAACCGTTATAATTAAAAATATATATATTTTATTAAAAAAAAATTGTATTTTCTTTTAATTTTATTATATGTTTTCTTTTTATTAATATGTTAATACTTTTATTCCTAAATTTTCTGTTAATATATTTATTTGTTAATACTTTTATTCTTCAATTTATTTGTTAATACTTTTATTCTTCAATTTATTTGTTTTATGGTAGGATCATTATTCTTGAAAGTAAGATGTTGGATTTATCTCTTAATTAGAATTATGGTAGCATCATTATTCAATGTAATTTTTAAAAAAAACTAGAATTAATTGTGCCTCATTTTTCAATCATTTATGGAGTGCATATGTTCCCTGGAGTCACAGCTTACACCATAGCACTTCATACCATTTGTTGGATAGACTAGTTTTGTTTTGTTTTTTTTTCTTCACTTAAGTGGATGAAATTTTTTTTAAAAATATAATGATCCGTAAACCGAACCGAACTAATCCGTAAACCGCTGGTTTAAAAAATTTTCAATCCGAACCAAACTTTGGTTTGAGAGGTAAAAAATCTAAACCGTAAAATATGGTTTGGTTCGGTTTTTAGCAAAAACCAACCGAACCGCGCCCACCCCTACTTCCAAATATCAATTACAACATACGTTGTAAATGCGCACTACGTTGTAAATCCTTGGATATTTGTTTAATATATACATATCATTAAATCAAATTTACTTTCAATCTAATCAAATTAGATCGAATATATATAAAAGACAAGAGGTGCTACCATAAATATGTAATATTATGAAAAAAAGAATTGTTTGTATTCATGAAACAGACATAAATACGATTCGAATTGGCGCTCTAAATACGAACCCTAACAATTTATTCATGGGATAATTCTAGATCTTACTCTTGAAACGAAAAGCAGCCGTTAACAATAATAAAACTCATGAAACAAAATTTTTAAAAACAAAAAGGAAGAGAGACAAACAAAAGAAAAGAGAGATGAAAGAGCCACACGTGAACTCAACTCATACAGTAAAACAAAATGGCGAGCTGCTAGCTGTGCTCAATTATTAAATTGAATTATCTTTACATTGGAGCCGTTCAGTTCAAATGTTCAATGAACATTCCTTGTGATTCATGCTTGCCATTATTTGTCTGCAGATCCCACTATGTCTTGTTGAATATATATATATATTTTTTTTGCATTTAATGAATAAACTTGTAGTGAGATCAAATCAATGAAGTCAATTTTCCCATGAAAGATTTTATAATAATGGAGGCTTTTTTGTCTGTTTTAGATTGAAATGGGAGACACCTCAGATCTTCTGGGCCTTACCCTAAATTTGGTTTTTAGCTACACGATTTGCTTCAATCCTTTTCACTAAAAAATTTTGCAAGCAATTTATGGAATGATCATGTCACTTCACATTACTTCAGTCATGACTAAATTGAAACATAATCTGTACTTCTTAAGGATGAATAATTAAAAATACTGTAATCTCCTTGTATTAGTATTGGCTTCATAAGACCATAAACATTATGAAAGACAGTAATGAGAAGAGAATGTTACCAGCAGGATTCATGGATCCACTCAAAGAAATGACCTTATTTTCTGCAAAAATACAGCCAGAAAAAAAAAAAAAATACAAAGATTATAGAATTACATAAACTAATGTAACATCAAAACCAAAATTTACAAACTAATTGATAGAGACAATTAATTAGAACAGAACACTTACTGCATTCCTTTGGATGGCAAATGCATTTCAACCCAACACCACAATTACCATTAGGCTTTTCACACTCTTTACAAACATCTGGCACATGATCAGGAACATCAAAAGAAATTCTCGTCCCTAACCCAACTTCATCATCCAGAGATCTTCTGTACACCCTCCTGTAGTGTGAGCAATTCAAATCTTTAGGATGAAATTCTACACCAAGCTTTTCAAGATCATCAACAAGTAAACATGATTGATGTGCTTTAAATTCTTGAACTTCTGAAGCAGCTCCGCGGACACGCAAGCTAGTGCAATCTCTGGTAAAAGCATACATGTCATGCATATTGTTTGAGCAGTTGAACAAAAGGATTGAGTTGGGGTGCTGAGGTGAAGGGAAACCTGATGAAAGAAGTGAAGGAGAGACGTATTTTCGCGTAGATGAAGATGAAGGGTGAGAGATTGTTAGTGTTTTAGTTTTGTAATCAATTGAAGAGATTGGAAAAAGACCAAGAGATGTTCTGAAGTATAGTTTCTGAGACTTGCAAATGGTCATATGGCTTAAGAAGGGTTCTCTAATTTGAAATTTTCCACATAAGCTTGTGGGAAATGATTGTGCTATAGAGATGGTACCTAAGAAATTGATCATGAGCAGCAGAGGATATAACATTTGCATTTTCTTTGATTTGCTGGTTTTGTCTTTGTAATGATGAAGAAAGATATTGAGTTACTGGCCTCTTTGCTGATGATGAGTTCAGGAAATTATAATGTAAAAGATTGAAAATAGGGAATCTACTTTTTATCTTCTATTCTGCTAATGAATGTTACTTTAATTTGAATTATCTACTTTCACATTCTCACATATCTTCATATCTGTTCATTTGTGGTGAAATTTGGCATGCTTTAATTTCCTTTTTCAAGTGCCCTTTTTCACATGAGAGTCTTTGCTTTTTCCCACATCCTTTAGTTTTTAGATTCTGCCTGTTCCCCTCTTTACTTAATTCAATCTATGAGAATTTCACTCATCACTTCACATGAAATCTATCATTGTGTCTATTTTTGAAAATTCACATGAATTGATGATGGCTTCACCATTTTTCTTTAAATGTTATTTCAAGTTCACATTAGTAAACATAAAACAAAAATATTGCTTAATTTGGATAATGGATCAGACTGAATGATTGTGGCTGCAGACAGGGTTGCTATCAAGGGACTTTTGTTTGATGAAGGTTGATCATAAAGATTGCAATTCAAAAAGTTCTGTATCAACTTTCAAGCTTCTTTATTGTTCTTTAGCAAAAATGATTTCTAGCATTTTACCAATCCCCAGAATCAGCTACCTGCTGCATACAATATGTCCATAATAATAAATACTAGTTGAAATTGCAAAAGGAACTGATAACAAGCTAGTGACAAACCAAATATTTAACAATACAGGCAAATGTTAACTCATAATAGATATGCAAACATACACACATACAGATCTTGATACTATTCATTTTCCTGATGGCTAGCTAGCTTATTATTTGTTGAAATTTTTTCCAGTTCATGCTGCTGGTGCTTTGCCAAGCACAGATGGGAAATCAAGTAGCACAATCTTCTCAATAGCTGCTGAAAATGTAGCCGAAAATTCGGCATGGCTGGGATGGCTTGCAAATGTTGTGTAATCCTCCTTCTTGTTGAATGTCATCAAGAATGCATGAGTGAAGCCTTGCCTAAGCATCTCCTGCCCCTCCAAATCCTGTCCCCTGCAAAGAAATAGGATTAAGGCCAAGGATTTTGTTTTATTTTTTAAAAACTAAATCTCTCGCGATCTCTGATGCGAACAAGATTCAAATCTCAAACCTCTACTATCATCTCGAAAAGAAATAATGTACATTTAACTTAAGAAGCTTATAATTACTGAACAAAGGACTCACCATTCAAAAGATTTGACAGCATCAATCTCTGAAACCAGCTTCTCCATTCCTTTCACAATATCTTCTACAACCACACCTTCCTTGAACTTAACAATCACCAAATGCTTGAACTCTCCCATTGCAGCTGCTTCACCCATACTTGAAACCCTAATTAATAAAAACAAAGAGACTCACATTAGGCTCATATTTATACACAGAACCAGAAGGTTAAATTATTTGTGTGACAACTTGGACAGTAGGGCAATTTGTCCAGTGTTATGACCCAATTCATTCAAGCCTCATCGTGTGCATAATTATGTGGAAAGTCTTTAGTCTCTTCTTTGTTGGACAGCATCTGCAGGACAGTATTATTATGTCAATGTACAGTACTGCATGGGCGTGGAGACCCACAATCTCAGCATTTTTTTAGCACCACCGCACAGTGAAAGGGTCAAGCATCATTGTCCTTGCTCTACTTTGGCACATGCACAAGTCCTTAGTAAGATTGGTAATTTGGTTTAGGATACAAAAAAATTATCCGATATCTAAAGTTTATTTTATAATTATTCTGTTTTGGTTAGGATCGAAAAAATTATCTGATATCCGAAATATATTGTATAGTTGTTATGTTTCGATTTTGAAAATATATAATTGCAATTGATTTTGGTCCGTTATGATTTTTAGTATTTGGGAGATCCAACCAAAATATTTAAAATTTAAAATTACAAATATAATAATGATATTAATAATAACAACAAAATTAACTAAATAATAATGATAACAACAACAGCAAGCAGCAACAACAACAATAATAATAATAATAATTATTATTATTATTATTATTATTATTATTATTTGTATAAGAAAAAAAATAGAAAAAGAAATAAAGAAAAAATAATATTATATCATAAATTGAATATATGTTAGTAGGTTCCTGATATATATATATTTTAAATTTTTTATTATTTCGATCGATATCATATATTTGAATTTTTTATCAGTTTTGAATAGACATGCACACGGTTTCGGCTAGGAACCTCAACCTAATCGTTGATCAACCGTAAACTTAACTGTTGACTATGTAACCAAACCGGTTAGGTCCGGTTCGATTAAATTTGAGGTAATTTCCAACCATCGGTTTGGACTGTTCGACTGGTTCGAAGCGTAACAATTATGTTTCCGGTTCAAACCGTAACAGTTACGGTTTCAACCATAACAGTTACGGTTTCAACTGTAACGGCTAACGGTTTCAACTGTAAAATGTAGCGGTAATATTTTTTTAATAATAATAAAAGTTTAAAATGTCTAATTTCCCCCTCAATAACTATATTTTAATGGCATTTTATGCATCATAAAAAAATCAAAAAACACTATAAATAACTATTTAACTCATTTTCCAAAATCACAAAATTATGTATTCTCTTCTCACTCTCTCAATTTCTCAAATCTCATATATTCAATCATTATTTATCTTATAATCTCAATCTCTTCATTATAATAGCAAACTCATCACTCAACACTAACATTCTTGAGGTTGAGGATACCACTCAACATATCACCGGTAAAATGACTTCACATATTCAAGTGAGAAATCGAGGTTATGAAATATTAACAAAACATTTCACTCCAGTCGTGATGATGTCATTGGTTAGAAGAATGATGTATGCAATTATTGTGGAAAAATTTACAAACGCATCGGTGTGTATGGAACTATGACGGGTCACATGAGGAGTACTTATAAAGCTGAGTTTGGGGTTGATACAACACAAACACAAGTGACAAAGTTTTCTTCTTCTGGTTAATGTTCTTCTTATTCTACTAAATTATTTAAATATAATGAATCTCAATGGAAAAATAATCTAACGAAATTTATTGTCATTGAACATTTAGCTTTTACATTTAGTGAAAAAACGTCTTTTAATGATTTAATATATGAAATTTGAATTTGCTGCATGTAAACTTACTAGGATGACATGTAAAAGAAAAATGATGGAATTATATGCAAAATATCAAAATAATTTAAGGGAATTATTTTTTAAACTTAAAGGTCGTGTTTCAATTTGTAATGACATATAGAGTGACCATTGGCAGTCGCATTCATACATGGGTGTGACAGGTCACTAGATTGATAATTCATGGTTTATTCAAAAAAGAATTATTGCATTTCGATTTTTTGATGATACACACACTGTACATAATATTTATGTAATGATTAGTAATATTTTACAGCAATGTGGATTAATGTAAAAAAATTTAACTATTGGATTTGATAATACATCGGCTAATACCGCATCAATTAATGAACTTAAAGCTATTTGCCAACCAAATTTAGGAAGTAAATTTCGAAGTGCATGTCGTATTTTGAATTTGTGTACAAGATGGTTTGAAATCATTAAACTCTCATATTGCACTCATTAAAAAAGTAATTAATTTAATTTGGTCGTATTCTAAAATTAGAAGAAAATGATGTACTTTTTGTAAGTAAAAATGTGTTAGGCCGAAAAAATTTGGTTGTGATGTTTCAACTCATTGGAATTCTACTTATTTTTTACTAAATGAAAGTTTTGAATATAAAAATTTATTATGTTCATTTGTTGTTCACTATCAATATGATAGTTTTATATCTCAGTTATTGAGAAGTTTGTTTTAAAAAATTAGAGATTTTAAAAAATTTTAATGATGCTACGAATGTTTTAAATGGTGTTTATTATCCAACTTTAGATATTTTTCTCCTTACAAGTCTTGACATTGTTAGGGTATTAGCCGAACCTAATAATAGCAACGAATTAGACAATGTTTTTGATGATCATAACAACGAATTTGATAATCCTAACAATGTTTTCGAAGAACCTTCAAATGCAATAAAAAAATATGTTGCATCAATGAGTACAAAATGACTTAATTATTACAGAGACATACCATTATTTTATATTGTTACTTTTGTTTTGGATCCAAGGTTTAAAATTGAAGATTTGGAAAATATTTTACAAAATTATTATGTTTTGTTAGGTGAAAGAATTGTGGTTATTTCTTCAATTATTGATAATGTTAGGAGAACTTTACTTGATTCATTAAATGATTATGTTAGTATATATAATATCCAAATAGTTGATACTACACAATCCATGAATACACCAACTGAACAATATAAGCTTCATGTTGGTAGAAGTTGGTTAATGCAGCGAAGTAAAAAATCAAAGTTCACCAATACCGTCATTATTAATTCAGAAATTAATGCATATCTAACAACAAATTTTGAGTTTCCCCAAAGTGTTTTCGTAGGTGAGCAATTTCTTATCATTGATTGGTGGCAAAAACATCAATGATTACTTTCAATCCATGTCGTGATTGCAAGGGAAGTATTAGTGACACCAGTCTCAACTGTATCTATTGAGCAAGCATTTAGTATGGACGATAATATTCTTGATGACAGAAGATCAAGGTTGAAACTAGAGACGTTAGAAACTCAAACATGTATTGACGATTGGTATATAGCGGAACATCGTGAACAAGAAAATCAGACGAAAACTTTTGAAAATTTGTGTGATAATACGGACACAACTGGAATCGAACCGCCTTCCCTGGATGACGGTGAATAAAATGTAACAAATCTAAGTGAGTTTTGATTCCTCTATGCTCTAAGAGGATACATAGACAGTTTACATGAGTGCAAGCTCTTTTTTTAAAACAATAAATAAATTATAAATGTCTATTTTTAATCTTAATCTTTAGTAAATCTTTATTTTTTTTATTATTTTTATAATAATTTAATTTAATTTATTTAAAAACAGTTTCAAACCTTAAACCGAACTGAACCGCACGGTTTGGCCGGTTTAAGGTTTGGTTGCGGATCGGCTTTGGCCAAAACCGCAACCGATCAAACCTTAAATCGAACTGAACCATATGGTTCGGCCGATTTAAGATTCGTTTGTTGTTCGGCTTTGGCTAAAACCGCAACTGAACCGTAGACCGAACCATTAGTCTACGATTCGGTTGCGGTTCAGCCAATTTTTAATCGCCAATCGCACAATTCAGTTACGATTTTGAACTATAACCGAACCATGTGCATACCTAATTTTGAATATGGATATTGACTACATATTTTTATTTCCGATTATGAATAGGTATTATATATTAGATATCAATTTAGGATTCAATTTCGATACCCTAAAAATTTCGGATATATTATGTGTTGTCCTCTGTAATCCTTAGTGCTATTTTAGTTTTAAACAAGAAACCTTTTTCATTTCATTCTAATCAACCATCATACCCGTAAATACACAACAGTACACGAAAAAGATCAATTTACAGTCAATCTCCGACGAGTAGAGGAAAATCATTGAAAATCATGGCTATTTTTTTCTTGAAAATTGAGTTTTTGAGAGGCATTATTAGTAGGAGGTGGTATATCATGTGCCGGGTGTATATGTCATCTCTCTCACAGCAGACGAGCCCCACTTTTGGGTCATACGAGTTGATCTAACCCGATTTGAGTTTAAAAAATTTAAATTATTTTTAGGTCAGGATAACCCGGATTGATCTTATTCAACTCGTGATGATAAATACCCTCAATATTAATTATCATTTTTAAATTTTGACTCATTAATATTTATTTGTATCATTTTTTTCTAAATCGCTGTGTTGTAGGGTGTTCATGGGTCGGTTGGGTTTTTTTAAATTTTGTGAGACCCGATCGGGTCGGGTCACATGGAGGTCGGGTCACGGGTCGGGTCACGTGGAGGTGAAACCCGATCGGGTGCTGGTCGTCGGGTCAGACAAAAAAAATAATTTTTTTAATGAATTAATTATTTTGAAATATAAATATTAATTATTTTATGTCCCGAAAATTATCTTTTATATAAAGTTTCAATACAACAAATGTAATAAACAAATGAAATAATTGTAAAAACTTTTAAAAAAATAATAAAATTTTTAGAAAAATAATAAAAAAATTATAGGGTCGGGTCGGGTTTTAGTATCAAACATGTTGCCCAACCTAAAAATTTCGGGTCAGGTCGGATGAATTTTTTTTTTTTTTTAACCTGCGCGGATCAGGTCGAGTTGCGGATTGACCTGACCCTATGAACACCCCTACTGTCTTGTTTTGATTTTTATGTCAAAATTTTATTTTATCTTAACCCGACCCATATGGTTTTAAAAAATGACCCGATCCAACCCATAAAATCAACATCCCGACACATTATTATCACAATCACATGTCACCTCTTTTTTCTTTTCTTTTTCATTGTGGGGGAAAGAAATGAAAGACTTTTTGCACTAACACTAATATATATATATATACACTGTTAGTGATACGAATTTGATAATGAAAATTAAATCTATAACAAATATGATACGAATTTTGTAATTTATTTATATATACGGGTGCGGATTTGATAATGGCAAATCCGCACCAAATTCTATCCACAGCCATCCCTAAAGACAATCACATGTCGCCTCTTTTTTCTTTTCTTTTTCATTGTGGGGAAAGAAATGAAGACTTTTTGCACTAACAGTGTATATATATATATATATAATATTTCCATGAGAAATTCAGGAAACAAAAATTGTTTAATTATTGCTGAACTTTTCTCCATATGTTAAATCAATTACCATGACCACTCCTTTTTTAAGGAATCTTAAACAAATGCAGAACATTTTCTTTTTTATTTTTGATTTTTGATTTTTTTTTTTTTTTTTTTTTTTGGAGGAAAAAGATAATGTTAAGAAAAGTAGTTAGGTTATATGTTAAATCAATTAAAATTATGGCCTAAGATTAGATTAATTAGCTTGGTTCTCTTTTACATTATAATGCATGATTAATGTTGATCCATTTGCCGACATGTAGCTGGAATTATTTTTAAGTTTTGTCCTATAGCTTTTAGCAAATATTTGATATGGTCTATTTTAAAGATTTGTTGAGATTTCTCCTCGAAAACGATTGAAAACAATCATACAATAATCTTTTTTTTTTTTTAAATCGTTGAAAATCCAGCCGCCAAATCACTCATTTCACGCTTAAGCAGAGAAGGTAAATCCCTGACTGTCACATACTCTTACAAGAAACACACTTTCTGTATTCGAACTCAGGATCTCAACTGAGCCCTACACCACCAAGTCACGTCCAGGGGAGACATCATACAATAAACTATTATCAAATAAACCATGATTTATCCGATTATATACTTTTGTTAAAATTGGGGATGAGTTTAGCATCTATTAGTTTAGTTAAGGGAATTTGTTTAACTCAATAAAAAAAATTTGAGAACTCGTTGATGCCTATTTTGTTGGTACCATGATTTTGATGATGTCAATGAAGAAAAAATGATAAAAGATAAGAAGCATAAAGACATGAAGAATTTGGCAAAGATGATCAATGTTAGCGACTTCTTTTTGATGGTGTCAAAATACCTCAATATTAGTAAATCAAGTTCGATGAGGCCAAAAAAGTAAAATATTGATGAAGAGCCAAAATGAATTACAAGATGATAAAGAACCAAAAAGATGATGAAAATATCAAAGTAAGAACCAAGCAAGATGAAGATCAAAGATGATGGTTAAGAGCTAAAACTAATTGTAAGTGAGTTTATTCAAATATTTTAAAGCTCTTAAGAATTATACGTTTTGCATCACTTGCATTTCAGCTAGCTTAGAATGCTTAAGAATTCATTTGCACGTTACACCAAAATGAATTTCAATATATAAAATACATCTGAAAATTACTTAGAAATATTAGCAAACGAATGAATTAAATTCAAATGATATACCGTTAGATATATCTGTGTCTCTAGGTTGCTACGAATCAAGCGGAACACGATTATGATATTTAGGACTAATGCTAAAGTCATAGTACTATAACAAGTTCACGGATGAACATTTGTGCAAACCTATCACTTTAGAAAAATTTCATAAATTCATCTTAAGGTTTTGAGGCTGATTTTTATAGATGATAGTTTTATGTGTCTATTTTATGTTGAATTTTACGGAGCTTGATTTGACTTTTCTAGAGTAAGTTATGACTAAAATATTGAGTGCTATCAAGATTGCTATAGTTACTTAAACAGCATACCGGTCCCCAAATTGACATATCGGTCTCGGAAATCGACATACCGATCCCATACTAGTGAGACTTGAAGTTCTGCACATGTTCTAGAACCGGGACAATGCATACCGGTATCTATATTGGTCACCATACCAGTCAATATTTGTTTGAATGCATAATGGATAAATTTTTAAGAGTCGTTTGAAATGTCAAACCGGCATATCGATGAGTTAGACTGGCATACCAGCCCCTAAAAATTGTTAGGGATATGCCCTATACCCAACTTGTGGATGGGCTATATGTACATGTATTTGTAATATTTTCATTAATTAATAAAATGGAAATCTTTATTATACGTGTCTTACATAACTTATATGAATCATCAAATACTCTAATAAAGCCTTTGGAGTAATAAGATGATGGCTTTCATGCCTTATGAGAATCATTACTCTTAAACGTTCCTAGTCATAGTTTTGTGAATAATCTTGGCGTTCACAAAGCAGAGAGACTAACATGATGATATGATCCGCCCTTAAAAGCGGGTTGCCGATCTCATAGGCTACTAGCGGAGATCCGTCCGCTTGGTGTATCACATGGATACATGAGTTGCTCCATCGAACTGACCGTCGAAAGTTTTCACATGGAGTGTTTATCTCATGTGTCTGTGAGAACTTTCATGTATCGATTGTATGATTAGTTCTTAGACTTGAGGTCTTTACAATCTTATGTATGGATCAAATAACTTTGACATTCTCCATCCCCGGTTCAAAAGATCCGGTTATAAGGGTATGATTGGGTCATTTGTTGAAACACATGAAGTTTGTAAAGATACAACAGAGAATCGCCACTCTCTCGGATAATATTTTCTTATAAGAGTAGTATTCCAGTTCACAGATTGATATGTGTGATCAATGATTGTGACTGTGGCTGCAGCGGAAGAATCATATGAGATTCTTGGGTTAAACACAATTCATGATACTATCAACATCATACCTTTGACTATATGGGTAGACATTTTTCGTACCCTAGGTCGAACGGTAGGGTTACAGTGAGACGATGGACCGTATCATGTAAATCGTATACAGAATGGGTATATATCTTTCCTTCTCATTTGGGGTCTTGGCATGTTGCTAGATGTCAACCTTGTGTTGGGATTTGTATGTCCGACAAGCAAATATGTTCGAAAATGATTGATTAATAATTTTGTGATTCTATTTTATTCCATGTATGCATTTTGATTTGCTTTATAAAATTCATGAAAATTCCGTGATTATTTATGTAACTTTAAATTAAACATATATGTGTATGTAAAATGTTACATGCATATACGCATGGATAAAATTTAAAGAGTAATAATCAAAATTTGTCCATGACTATGATTTAAAGTTGGGAATATTCAAATCCAAAGTCATAAATACAGTTCATTCCATTGAATGGTATAGTTCTATCCAGACTATATTATGTAGAGACATAAAAATGAATGTATTTTATATAATGAGATTATATTGGACAAGACCCGATAAAATTGAAAAGTTCTAATAATTCCGTTAAATATGGAACATCAATTTTATCATAATGATGGTCATATATGTGATGATCTTAAATCATTATATTTAGCAAACTCCTATATCATATTAATTTATTCTTTAATTTATTCGGTATGGTTTTGTATTTATTACATTTCGTAAACCTTGTATTTTGGGAATGAGTTGAATGAATAGCTGGGAATGCTAACCTGATATAATGAAATCTGCTCATAAGATTCTCTTGTTTGTTAGTTCCGGACCTGAAAGATTAGCGCGCAAATTCATAAAAGTTATGAATTAAATTGTTCACTTGAGAACTAATGGAAGTCAAGGATAAAGATGTAATGGAGAGGTTAACGGATATTTTATACCTAGCTCATTTACGAATCTGTTATGGAGGATCATTGCATAGGTAATGACTATATCAATGGACGAATACTTTGAGTAATTAATTCTATAATTCTGAGAGTGTAATTCTGGATATTTAGTGGAGTTACTCCAGAATTAATAATTTCGTTTGATTAATAAAAGAGTTTATAATTAATCGACGGAATTATTGGAGCTTAGAATTATAGGTCCATCGGTCACCTCGTCGTCTTCTATCACTGTTCAAACGATTATAATTACGAAGAAAAATAGTTGAGAATTGTTTAAAATAATTATGAATTATTTTACAATCTAATTATTCCATAAAGCTCATGTTTGGAGATTATGACAAATGTTGTCTTAATATATTAATAGATAATATATCTATTTATTAATTTATGAAAATTAATATTTAATTAATTTGATTAATTAAATTTTAATTTAATGAGATAATATTTTCAAAAGTTGAAATTTTGAAAATTATTTTTAATGAATTATCTTTGATAAATTATGAGATAAATATTAAAGGATTTTATTTTTATTTTTTGAAAATTAAAATCAATATCCTTAAAAGATATGCTTGACATTATTTTTGATATTTAAAAAAAATCAATAAAAAACGTGAGCTGGGTTGTTAAGTTTTTGTTTTTGTTTTAAAAACAATGTTGTTTTGATCAAAAAGAAGTGTAAGTAAAAACAACAACAACAACAAAAATGTTGGAGGCTGGAAAAGAAAAAAAAAAGGAAAATAGTTTTCTTTTATTTTTTCTTAAGTTTGATTTTGAGAAAATCAAAAGAAAACAGCATCCAGGATTCGTCTCATGTGCTGAGTACACGAATCCTTCACAAATCAGAGTATTCTTCGTAATTACTTTCACGCCCACACGTGCTGTTGGAGGTGAGGAGATAGACGAGGAAGATCGTGGTTCAAAGAATCGATTTACAAAGAGATCCAGATCTACAAGTATATTTCTAACCTGAGTTCTAAATATTTTTTATTAATATACTAGAGAATACGGATCCGGATTTTATTGTTCATGTGAAAATTAATTTTTTCCTGTCACCCAAAACACGATTTCCGCTGCGCATGAACTTTGAAATCCAACACCTTGGTCATTGAAATCGAACGACCATCTGATCGGAGGATAATTTATGTTCGATTAAATTATCACCGATTCATTTCATGTCTAACTTGAGGGAAACCTAAAAGGTCATACACAACAAAGTCGAAATCAATGGTTAACCGTGCACAGTACAACATAAATGGTAAATGTGTTTAATTATTGAACAGATCATTTATGAGGTTCCATAGTGGCTTAGGGATTAGTGAATGACGATAGGGGCACTTTGGAATTGGAATAAATAAATAATGTGAATAGTAATGTGAATAGTAATTTTTTTTTATTTGTTATTTGTTAAATAAATTCTTATTAGGGTTTTATAATCTCATTAACTACTAAATTAAGATTCAATGGCTAAGATTAAATTAAGATTTATCCCACATCGGATTCTTAATTAATTTTGTTGTCTTTGGAACACCTTTATAAACCCAAAGAATTCTTTACAAATTTTTACACCAAAACCTTTCATATCTTGGGTTTATATAAGTGAGCAACTCTAAAGTTTAAGAGTAAGCCATTGATTTAGAGGATCCTTAAGTCTAATTGACTAGAGGAATCTCAAGTTAAAAATTTTGAGGTATTATCTAGGCTAGCACCAATGGAAAAATACATGTGCACTCAATGCGTAGTCTTGCCATTGAGTTTGGATTTGGTGTGTGCACCTTTGAGGCCACACACTTGGGTGGCTCTTTGGAATGTGGAAGAGCTTGCTGAGTTTGAGAAAAGCTAGTAGATTGGAGGGTGGACTGGAGGAGTCTTCGGTTCAAGTAAGTCTTTTTCTTTCTTTATTTTAATTAGAGTTCTTATGATAGTTAGCATGTTTAGGTTTATGTTCTTTGCATGTTTTTATGAGTTTTTATGCTTAGAATATATAGTAACATGTCTATGCTTGTAGAATAATCAAAACAAATAGGTCTTGGGCAAAGGGATAGCAGAATCATAATTTTTAATTTTCCGCTGCGCACTCACGGCCGCTTCCCAATAATTATATGACGTGAATTTCAATTTTCTCCATATAAAAAGAAGTAAAATTTCATATTTCAGAAGGGGAACATAAGAGAAAATATTTCAGAGAAAAATAACAATTTCATACATCTTTTACACACTCTTTAAAAGCTTCAAATAAAATTAAAGAGAGTTTCAAATTTTTATATCTTTTACTCTATTAATTGAAAAAAAACTCTAAGGTGTGTAAAGCTTGTTGAAGCTTAAGTTTGGGGAGCCTTGGAAGAAAACATCATTGGAGGTTATGAAGCCTTGAAAGAAAATCTTAAAGGTTTGGGAGTGAGCAAAAAAAAAAAAAAACAAAGAAACTCTTGTTGTAAATTGTGAATTCATTTTACATAATGGAAAGCTTCAAGCGTGACTTGAAGTAGTGGAAACTTTTGTATTTCAAATCCTTGTGCTTATTTGTAAGAAACCATTATGTTTCAAATTATTCATCATTGTAGAAAGGTTTAAGAAAACTTGAAAATCCAAAATTGTAAATCTTAAGAGTTGAAGAAAACTCTAAGGTGTGTAAAGCTTGTTGAAGCTTAAGGTTTTGGTGCCTTCGAAGAAAACCCCATTGGAGGTTAAGAAGTCTTGAAAGAAAATTCTAAAGGTTTGAGAGTGAGCCAATAAAACTCTCGTTGTAAATTGTGGACTCATTTTACATAATGGAAAACTTCAAATATGGCTTAATGTAGTGTACATAGGTAAGAAGTTGGCCAAATCAGTGTCAAATCTCTATATCTTTTTAACTTTGAAATTTTATTTGTGTTAATATAGTTAATTTTATTATTTGGTAAAGCTATTGATATATAGCTTAAAATTGCAAAGATTTTTTATTTTGCATTTAATTTTTTTTATTACCCAATTCATCCATTTTCTTGGATATAGTTGCTATTTGTTTAAGTACTTGTAGGTAATTTCATAATTATATTCCAGCCTCTGAGTGGGATTTTCCTTAAATGGTTAAAATATTTTGTTTATTCATTCAATATTTTCCTTAAATGGTTAGATTTGTTTGAATTTTAAAAAATATTTTATTGTTAAAAAATAAAACTCAACAGTAATGAAAATATCAACATAATTATTTTTAAATATAAGAATTATTTAGTTAATTTGTTCAAACAACAAAAATTAAACAAGAATTTATGTTAATTCCCTCGGTAAGTTGGTAGAGAAGATTTTGGCTTTTAAATTTTTTAAGAGAAAATAATACATGGACCCCAACGTTTAGATGAAAAGACATTAAACTCCCTTAGTATTTTGAAAAATGGCATACAAACCCTTATCTATTAATAAATTTTATTAGTTTGGATAAAAATACAAGTGATTTAATATATTTATTATACATTCTCACATTTTATTCTTATATTAATTTACAATATTAACACTTTAACTATCAAATATCGGATTAGATATCTATTTAAAAACATTAAAGAGTTATAAGAGTATTTCCCCAAATATTAAGGATCTAACAATCATTTTCCATTTCTTTTAAATCCTTGAAGGAAAAAAAATGTAACATTCATTTTCACTATTTTGTCTGTAATCTTTACCGACAGTATGGGTCATGTAAAGGAATAATATTTGAGTGCACGTTTGTTACTAAACAGCTAAACATTTAATAACAAATATGAAATAAACATAGCTGCCGGGGGTAGGGTAGGTTACTGGTCAAGGTCAAATATTCAAAACCTCTCTTTTGATAGCGAAGTATTATATTGATAGTATAAATTAATTTATAAATTATATGAAACAAACATAAGTATATACGATAGCGTCAAAAAATAATCTTATATTATGAGATTATAATTTTATAAATATTATTATTAATGTTTGAAAATATATTAGACAGATAATTTTAACGCATCCGTATCCTTTGTACTATTCTTCTCCACCGACGAATCTCGACAATAACAAAGTCTTCGTACGTTAACCATTCACTTTGAAACGGCTTTTTGTTTTCTTAGTGGGCCGTTTAAATTGGGCTAAATTGTCGGAAGGCCCATCCTGATCGGAAGGAGCTTCGTAGGTGTAGCCCATCTTCAATTGGTTATGATTTTCAGTATTAAATATATGATATCCGAATTATTTTTGATCAATTTTATTTATTCAATATCCAAATTGTATCGCTATTAAGTATAAATTTTATATTCAAATTTTTGGTTAATAGATTTTAGTATTAATAAAACATGTATTATTAAAATAATTTATATAATATATATATTGTTCACGGCTGATTTTCGTTCCAGAGGTAATTCGGGAAAAATCACTTCTCGAACAAATCTCACTCTACTGTGAATTTGTTTGGTTTGAGGACCAAATACAAACTTAGCAAAATATGGAAAACATACAAACAAAACAGATAATTTACGTGATTCAACGGAATAGATCCAACTTACGTTCACATACACAAATAAAATGATGTTTTTATACCACCCCGGGTCAGACCAACTTGCCTTATCCCTTTCTTACACTAAGCTTTTTAGAGCTTTTTACAAGTTATGGAAAATAAGAAATACTAATACAAGGATCCCCTTGAACTGAGTCTTATTTCTCTTTAAATAATGCCACTGGATTTACTGTAACTCCCACATGTGACGTCGGTCATGTTTCCTTATCATTATTGCCCATTATTCATACATTATTGTCCATTACTCGGACGTTACTACTCATTACTCGTACGTTACACCCAACCAACGGTTTGGCGGTTCTAGGTTTCATGTAGGTTTTATGTCATTCATATATGTGCATAAGATTCAGCAGCACCGACCTATCACTCTCTTCTTAATCGGGTCGAGTTGAAATGGTCATATGACTTCGTCGGGTCGGTCTGTTAGAACGAGTAACATCTTTTCATTGCATCTACTAACAGGTATGGTCGGTATGCTCAGACTCACTGTGATTGGTCTGACCTCCTCTATTTTCCTCGATCGGATCTGATCTGCTGAGTCGATTCTAACTTCAAAGGCTAACACGAGGCTCTGAATGCCGAGGCTGCCCTGAGAGTCTGATGTCGGACCTGACTTGAACACCTCGGGTCAATCTTCGCAAGTGCTCTAGTGCCCTCGAGCCTGACTACCTCGGTCCTAACCACCTTGGACCCGACCACATCGAACTTGTACCTCAGGCTCGGGCCCCTCTGTCTGACCTCATATCTTCACAATGACCTTATGCATTTTACCCATTAACTGCAATCCTCATTCTACCCTTCTTATGGATTCTGACTTCTTAAGAGCTGAAAACCACCATCAACATTTGCCCCTAGTTTTCGGTATCAACGAGTTAATGAGTTGATGCCGAGAACTATAAAAAAGATAGTGGTGCATGTACCTGGAAGTCGATCTGATGTCTCGGGTTGATACTCAATCCTGATCCAGTCCAAAATCTCAAGTGTGTTCCATCTCTCGGCAGGTACCACAACTTCAAGCTTTAATGCTTCTTGTGAAAATCCACGTCGAGTTCACAACCCTGATCTGACACCTCTACTTTTGATTCGTAACTTGGTCATCTCTTCCACTTGGCCCTCTCTGATCGAAAAGGTTTATCCGAGCCAACCCGAGTCAGCTCACACATTGGCTTCTCTGCTTGAAGAAGCTCATTTCATGCCACCTCGGGCCGATGCATGCTCTCGACATGCTACAATCTCGGTAGGAAATAATCTGCAAAGACCTACAAAACAAAACATGGGTCACGAGGAAAGCTCACCTCGAGCTATCGCACATAAAAGAGCCTCATCGGGACGTAACTCAGCCCCGGGCTGATTATAATATATCGACCACATTGGCTTCTCTACTTGAAGAAGCTCATCTCGTGCTATCTCGGGCTGATGCATGCTCTCGACATGCAGCAACCTCGGAAGGAAATGATCTGCAAAGACCTGCAAAACAAAACATGGGTCACGATGGAAAGATCACTTCGGGCTATCACACATAAAAAGGGCCTCGGCGGGACGTAACCAAGTCCCGAGCTGATAATAATATATCGGTCACATTGGCTTTTTTGCTTGAAGAAGCTCATCTCATGCCACCTCGGGCTGATGCATGCTCTCGAAATGCAGCAACCTCGGAAGGAAATGATATGCAAATAGCTGCAAAATAAAATATAGGTCACGATGGAAATATCACCTCGAGCTATCACACATAAAAAGGGCATCGATGGGACATAACTCAGCCTCGAGGTGATAATAATATATTGGTCACAAGGGAATGTTCCCTCATTGAGCCACCAACATAGCCTCGGCAGAACGAATGCAGCCCCGAGCCATCAAATCACCACGGCCTCAGCGGTACGAAAGCAAACCTAGCCAATAAATCACTACGGCCTCGGCGGCACGAAAGCATACCTGAGCCATCAAATCACCACGGCCTAAATTGATAACTAAACCCCTTATGATACACATACGGACCAACGAATTCTATCTTGCTTCGCGCTTGATTACTGAGTGCATCGGTCCACACCCAACGAACATCTAGAGGCCAGACCATGAAAGGTTTCTGACATACATGGCATCAAAGTGTGGAGGATCTCACACAAAATCAATGATATCCTATAGTCAAATGATTACATATGTTACTCGACTTGAGGAGATTCCTATTGACGGTGGTGTGTACTTCCAACTATTAGGAATCACCAGTTAGTCATTCAGTATTCGGTCCAACCAACACCCACACGTCTATACAAGCTTCCAAAGCTCATGGTACATCGGGTTTAAACCATTGGAACTCCAATTCCAATATACGACATGTGCTAGTCTTATAGGTTATAGGAATTCGATCGTATTCCAAAACCAACGACTATGAATATATTTATACTTTAAGAATAGTTTACTATGATAATACTTATCCCAATGTCGGACCACCTAGTGTCTAGTATTACTACAAGACTATTCTAAGGTCGATGTCTTTCTTAGCATATCTATACATCAATCTAATACGCATAATGACAATACCATTAATAAGGTATGGAATGAAAATGTAGTTATTTTATTAATAAATAATAAAATGTACAATAAATTATTCGGATTGGCGCTCCAAGCACCAACTCCAATATATAGAATCGAGATAAAAATTAATACGATATTGTCTCGTAATTTTTTTGTGACAAAAAATTATCACGTTGCTAACACTCCTCTTAATATAAATCTTATCAAATTCCGTTAAAATTCTGTTTCATCTCGAAAAAAATTGGACATTTTTTTATTCCAAATATTATCTTGAACGAGATGGAATTGTGTTAAGACGAGATGGAAAAAAATACCATCCATAGTCTGAGAAACTTAAAACAATGATGAAGTGGATGACAATTTTGAAATAAATCAAGAGTAATTGATATTTTATTCAAAGAACATGTCCTTCTTAGAAACAGTCGAGCGACTGTTGCTAGCACCTCTGAAGAAAATTTATTTCATTATACAAATTTGCACTAAATATGTAATTATTTTTTTTTAATCATTAAAAATTTCGCCACACAACATGTAAATATATAATTATGATACAACTAAAAAGTCTTATGAAAAAATTAGCTTAAAATTGTTTATATGAAACTCAATACAAAAGCTGCACATGTAAATGTATGATATTTAACGTTGACTCTTTCTAACGACGCTAAAAATCCTTTAAAAATCTCTACCTATCAAAAAAAAAAAGGCATTTAGCGTCAACAACTAATTATCGACGCTAAATATATAGAATCGTCAACATTTAACGTTAAATATAGGTAGCAACACTGTATGTGCATATTTTAGCGTCGCCAATATACATGACGACGCTAAATATTTGGCATTTAGCATCGCTTATTTATGTAGCGACGCTAAAATGACAACATTTAGCGTCGATTAAATCTAGTGATGCTAAAAAGCCTTTAAAAATCCATACCCACCCACGACCCCTATCTTCTTCATATCCTAAAAAAACCCACATCAAATAATACTCATTTTCACCATTTCAATCCCATCCACACTAAACTAATTAAGGTATGTATTTTCTCTAATGTACCATTATTATTTTAGTAATTTATTTACCCATTATGCATTTTTGAGTAAATCCCTTAATATGAGGGTTTTGAATTTAATTAGTTAAATATTTAGTTCATGAATTGAATTGGTGATGCATATAATCTCAATTACTCTAATAATTTATTTACTCATTATGTATTTTGAGCAAATCATCTAAAATAAGGGTTTAGAATTAATTAGTTAAATATTTAATTGTTAAGTGAATATTGTATATACAATAATTTTAATTACTTGATCATTTTGTTATGTTTTGGAGATATTTTGTTGATATGGATAGATGTTGGATGAGTGTGCCTAATAGATTGAGTATCGAATACTGTAAAAAGATGGAAAATTTATAGAAGCAGTGAAATAAGTTGCTGATGCGGAAGGTCATGTGTGTTGTCCATGTAAAAACTGTTTGAATATGAGAAATAAGCATTTGAGCAAAGTTATAGATCACTTATACATGCCGGGAATTTCAGCGACCTATCGAACGTAGGGGTAGCAATTTGGGTTATGATTCGTTTATTCGTTCGATTCGATTTGCTTTAAAGCGAATACGAGTTTGAAAAAATAGATTCGTTTGATAAATGGATCGATTCGATTCATTTATTAAACGAATCGAATACGAATTTAAGCTCATTGATTCGTTTATTCGTTTAGGATTCGTTTTATTATTTTCTTTTACTAGTTATTGTTATTTTTCAATTAAGATTCAATAAATTATGACTAATTACCATAGAAAAATAATATTGTCGATATTTGGTAAGGTATTTTTAATAAATATATTAATTACATATTTCATATGTATATATTTATGAAGAATTAATGTAGATAAGTTATGGTAAATTATATTATTTAATAATATCACGACTAAACGAATATTCGTATTCGATTCGTTTAATAAACGAATCGAATACGAATCCTGATATTAGGATTCGTTTAATAAACGAATCGAATACGAATCCATCACATTTTGATTCAATTCGTTTAGGATTCGATACAAATTCGATTCGTTGATTCATTTTGCCACCCCTAATCGAACGTGAGTTTACTATGGAGAAACATACAACTCTGATTCTCAATATATCTATTCAGAAGCTAGTACTAGTTATCACAAGCAGCGTCAAGAAAATGATGATGATGATATGATTGTTGCTTTGCATGTCTTGCAAGGTTCGACATTGAACAATTTTGGTGGAGAAATATCACATCCAGACGAGAATGACAGATATAAATTGTTTAGTCAGTTACTTGAAGAAGCTAAAAAAAATCGTTTGATGGTGCTGGTATGTCGACTTTGAACTTTGTAGTCAAACTACTCCACATTAAAGTATGTAATCGAATGATTGATAAAAGCATTGATATGATGTTAGAGTTGTTTGGACAGAGGTGAACAGTCGTCACAGAATTGCCAAAATCATATTACGAGGTGAAGAAAATGTTGCGTGATTTGGGATTAGGGTATGAATCGATACACACATGTAAGTATTATTGCGTATTATTTCGAGCGGAGTATGAATTCCTTGAGAATTGTCCAATTTATGGAGAAAATCGGTATAAGATCCGTGATACTGGGAAGAAGGTGCCTCAGAAGGTGTTACGTTATTTTTTGTTGACACCTAAACTATAAAAATTATTTATATCACATTACACCGCATCCGACATAAGATGGCATCATGAGAGGAGAGTGGGTGATGAAGGTGTTCTTAGAAACCATGCTGATGCAACTGAATGGAAAGACTTTGAAGATATGAACTCAAGTATCGTCGATGACCCTCATAATGTCAAGTTAGGCCCCGCATCTGATGGTTTTAATCTTTTTGGAAACATGTATAATTCTTACAGCATGCGGTAATTGTATCATATAACTTACCACTGTGGAAGTGTATGAAATACATTTTCATGTTCATGTCCTTACTTATAGGGGTGTCTAAAAGGTCGGGTCAAATCGCGACTCGACCCGGGCGGGTTCAAAAAATAATTATGCAATTTCGGGTTGACTCGACCCGACCAGATTTTTATGGGTCGGTTCACTGGTTTGACTACGCAACCTGACCCGAAAATAATTTTTTTATTAATTTTCTATTAGTTTTTTAAAACTTTTACTATTATTTCAGTTGTTTATTACTTTTTTATCTTGAAATTTTATATGTATGACAAGTTTCGAAATAAAAAATAGTTAGTATTTATGTCTAAAAATAATTAATAAATAAAAAAATTTCTTTTTTTTTTGCCGACCCGACCTGCGTGACCTGACCCGCGTGACCCGACCCGCTCGGGTTTGCAAACTCAATTTTCGGGTTCGGATTTAACAACCTGCGTGATCCGACCCGATCGGATTTCGCAAAATTTGAAAAAACTCGACCCAACCGTGAACACCCCTACTTACTTAGTTACTTATACCGGATACATATTCCCCGACAAAGATATTGATGTTTATTTGAGGCTGTTGATTGAAGTGTAACTACCTATAATGCAGTTGCTGAGCACTATTTTCAAATACATGCGGTGTTGCTGTGGACTATTAACGACTTTCCAGCATATGGTTCTCTATCTGGATGGAGTACTAAGGATTATATGACATGTCCAGTGTGAGTAAGTGATACATCTTCACAAAATTTGCGGAAAAAGATTGGATATACAAGCCACAAAAGTTTTTTAGACCTTAGTCATCCCTAGAGGAGAAGTAAATTGTTAACGGTCGTCCAGAACCTAGAAACATGCCCAACGATTTATCTAGATTTGACATACTTTGCCAACATCAGAGACTCACAAATACCACGCTCGAAAAGCATCTTAATAATAAAAATACCAATCGCAGACGTTGACCTGAAGAGTTGAATTGGACGGAAAATAACATTTTCTTTGAGTTAAAGTATTGGGGAGTCAGAGTTTGCAGCAGAATTTAGACGTGATGCACATTCAGAAAAAACATATGCTTATTGACACCTTGTTGAACATTCTGAGGAAGACAATGAAAATACGTGTTTGGACCTCCAGAATATGAAAATTCGCCAAGATATACACTTGCGATCCACTTCTAGAGGCTATGTCAAATCATCTGCTTGTTACATCCCAACTTCGGTTGAAATGAAATCATTATGTGTGGTTGAAAATAGTAAAATTATCAATGGATATGCATCAAATATAGGAAGATGTTTACATATGACACAATAACTGGGTTGAAGAGTCATGATTGTTATGTGCTTTTGGAAATTCTTCCTCTGGACATTCGTCTGTTCCTTCCACCACAAGTATTCGACACAATTATAGACTTTTGTGGTTTCTTCTTCAACAATTATGTCAGGTGATTTTAACCATGTTGGTGATTGATGAACTTGAGCGAGAAATCGTCATCATTCTTTGTCAGTTTAAACAAATACTTCCACTTGTATTTTTTGATGTAATGGTTTACCTGACAGTGCATTTACCCACAAAAGCACAGAAATGAGGTCATGTCCACTTCAAATTGATGGTCCTCATAGAAAAGTAAACTTTTATGTATAAATATTAATTCAAGTCACATATATATCATATTAATTTTGTTGCTAAATATACACTTATGTGCACTGGAAGGAAACCCCATGCTCATTATTCAAGGCAGATCTTCCAGGGCTCAAGAAAGAGGAAGTGAAGGTCGAGATGGAATATGACAGGCTGGAGAGAGGAATATGGAGAGGGAAGATAAGAATCAGACATGGCATTGTGTTGGGTGTAGCAGATGCAAGTTATTGATGAGGTTAAGGTTGCTGGAGAATGTGAAAATGTAAGGCTTCTATGGAGAATGAGGTTCTTATTGTCACAGTTCCCAAGTAAGAAGCGAAAAAAAACTAATGTCAATACTAGACCCGACCCCCGGTTCGGTTCCAAACCAAAACTAAATCATTCGGTTCCCAGTTCCCGGTTCCACAAGAAGTGGAACCAGGACCCGAAACCAGACCGAATGATTTCAGTTCGGTTCCGATTTTTTTTAATTAATTTAAAATTTTAATTTTAATTTTTTTAAAAAATAAAAATGGGATTTGAAATTTATTTATTTGAAATTATTAATTTGAATTTATATTACATTAAATTAAAACTTAAATTAAAATAAAATAAAAGATCTTGAACTTAAATTTTTAAAAACGTAAGTTGCATATGTATCCTCTTGGGGTGAGAGGAATCAAAGCTCACGTAGTTCCATTATATTTTTAGATAATTCCTCATTTAATTATTACTCATCATCATTATATGTGTCTGTTGTTGATCATTCAGCTCCCGTTCCGTTTCAATAGGACTCCTTACGAGCGTTGTTTCTATCTACTATTATCTAAAAATAATCAAGTTATATGAAACGCCCCAATAAATCCACTTAGAACAAGTTCGTATATGATTTCTAGTCGAATCGGTAAAACCAACCACACATTGTCTAACCAGATCCAATTCTCTCTCGATATGTTCCTCAAAAAATCCGATTCGTGCGGATTCTTCCCCCAACTAACGAAGAGATCTTGGCGGAATTGCCACATATGAAATTGAGCACAATTTTGCAAAGAAATAGCCCACTTGTTTCTCAAGAAGAGATGGGAAAAACGCTCAATATCATTTGATTGAATAGTTGACCCAGCTCCTTGATGTTTGAAGAAACCCGGAGGAGTAATTGCGGCCTTACGGTTGGAGAGGGATAGCCCACTTCTCTGTAGGTTATATATTCACTTATGCGGCTTTCTTGATTGCCTCTACATCGGGCAAATTTGGTTAATTCTTTCTGTTTTGTATCCGCGCGAGAATATAATTTCTTTCGACGGAGAAGGGGTATGCCTTCTTATATTTCTACATCTAGGATCCGATTTGTATCATTGATAATAATAGGAACTGAACCGCTATGGCAATTCGTACTCTTTCATACCATAAATATTGTTAATAACCTTCCGGCGTGAAAAAGTTTGTGACGCCGCAATAGGCCTACGATAGGTAAGATAAACTCGGTCCTGACTTATCTCACAAACAATGTACCAAAACTCGAATGTCTTGTGCAGATGAAGCATGTGTCAAAAGCTCTTTCGACAAATCATAAAAAGAAGAATTAGCAGCTGCACTTGCAAATGTATTGTCGGACATGTCTTCAAAGTCATTTGGGACATCTTCTTGTTGCCTCATATCAGCTCGGGTCCAATCATCCACACATATTGTTGTTTTTAAAGTGCTTGGAAGTAATGAAAATCATCTTGCTTCCAAAAATATTGTCTCCTAAGCTGAAGGTTTATTCAACCGCAACGGTGAAAACATGTGTTGTTAACACCTCTTTAGCAATAATTGATAAAACAAAATAGACATTTTGATGTTGGTTTCGACCACTCAAGTACTTGGAAATTTTTACTTGAAACTCGAAATTTATTGATAATAAATATCTAATTCAGGATTGTTAGTAGTGGTTTCCCTCTGTTTTTTATTTCGTTGTAGTAACCAACAATCACCTATGTTAAGTCTTGAATGTATTACGGGTTCGCTACTAGATTGTCCTGATGATTGCAAGTTATATCTACTAACATAATCATTAAATAAATCTATTAAATCATTTTTATAAAATCTATTATTTTTCTATCATTAATTTCATCATCTATTCCTGAAAATTCATAGTGAGTTTGTAAGCCACAATTCAAACCTTCTAATTTAAATATATGATCAAAAATTGTGGCAATAAGATAAAAAAATGAAATGTCTTTAAAATAAGTCAACTATTTTCTTTTCATACCAGTAATAACTTCAAATAAAACAATATCATTAACATTTGAACTTTCAACATGCTTATATAGAGTACTAACAATATTCAAACATTCAACTAGAAATAAATTTATTATAAGATGATAAACTTCATTAAAAATATTTTTTATATCATTAAAAAACTTTTAAAATTTCAAATTTTTTTTCACAAATATCCAATTGACTAGGCAAAAATGTTATATATTGAACATGTTAGGAAAAAAATTACATAATACATATTTGTATTGAAAAGCTTGAATTAAAAGAAAATAAATTGAATTCCAACAAATTGGAACATCTCGTGAAAATTTTACCGATTTAACACCATTAAATTTACAAAACTTGTCTCATTCTCTCCTGACATTAGAATATGACCAAATATAATTAAGTGTAATTTTAATATGATTAATGTGATGTTCTAAATAAGTCAGACCATCTTGAACACATAAAATAAGGATATAGCATGTGCAACGAACATAAAAAAATCAACCCCCAAATTTGGTTGGCATATGTCTTTTAAATCTCTAATTGATGCAGTTGGGTTCATTGAATGCATTGTCAAAACCAATTGTTAAAAGTTTACCTAATAAACCATATTCATCAAAAAATACTTTAATCATTTTATAAATATTTTGTACAGCAGCTCATCAAAAATTATAAATGCAATAAGTAGTTTTTACATGTTCCATAATGCATCAATCCAATGACAAGTCACTAGGGGTGGGCGCGGTTCGATTTGGTTCGATTTTTGCTAAAAATCGAACCAAACCATATTTTACGGTCCGATTTTTTTACCTCTCAAACCAAACCATTAAATAACGGTTTGGTTCAGATTGAAAATTTTTTAAAAACCAGCAGTTTACGGATTGGTTCGGTTCGGTTTACGGATTATTCTACTTAAAAAAAATTCATCCACTTAAGTGAAGACAAAAAAAAACTAGTCTAGCAAACAATAGTATGAAGTGCTACGGTGTAAGCTGTGACTCCAGAGAACACATGCACTCAATAGATGATTGAAAAATGAGGCACAATTAATTCTTGTATTTTTTTAAAAATTACTTGAATAATGATGCTACCATCATTCTAATTAAGAGATAAATCCAACAGCTTACTTTCAAGAATAAACCATAAAACAAAAAATTAAGAATAAAATTATTAACAAATAAAATTAAGAATAAAAGTATTAACAAAAAAAAAAAATTAAGAATAAAAGTATTAACATACTAATAAAAAGAAAACATAAAGTAAAATTAAAAGAAAAATGCAAATTTTTTTATAAAAATATATAATTTTTTAATTATAACGGTTCGGTTCGATTTAACAGGTGCGATTCGGTTTAGCATCTGAACCGAACCGTAAACCGTTTGAAAAATAGAAAGATGACATTTAATGACATCTGAACCAATCCGAGCCGCAAACCGAACCGTTAGAAAAAAAATCGTAAATTCGATCTGATTTGGTTCAGTTTGCGATTTGGTTCGGTTCGGTCGGTTTTTTTTGCCCACCCCTACAAGTCACACCTATGTATGAGTGTGTTTGCCAATGATTACTTCAAATACCAGAACAAATAGAAAGATGACATTTAATATCTTTAAATATTTTATTTAAAATAATTTTAACCATATTTGTATATATTTAAAGCATTTCGAACATAATTAGTAAAAAATAATTTTTTCACCAAAACTTAAAGAAAGATGTCTCGTTACAAGTAAATTCAGCAATTTCTTCTCTATTTTTAGCATCAGAATATTAAAATAAATCTAAAGAACTCGTACCACTAATAGATGAAACGTACATGCTCATTTGAGTTTGTGTTGTATCAAGTGCAATTTTATCGGCATGATGTCTATCAAAGTGCTTGTTCATATTGTCATAGCCACCAGTAAGTTTGTAAGATACACCACAATAGTTGCATATTGCTCTTGGACCTTCATTTTCAGTCTCGACTAAATGAAAATGAATTTTGAAAATATCGAAAAATCGAGACTTAACTTCTCTTCTCCGAGTACCGATACTTTGACCGCTCTCTTGGGTTAGGACATTGCACATGGTGTTCTCAAATGAGCTTGCCATTTTTTGTTAATATTTAAGAATTACAAAATTAAATCAATTGGAGAAATTGAAGATGAGAGAATTGAGAAAGAGAGAATTAGAGAAATTGAGAGAATTGGTGTGTTGAAAAAAATGAAATATGACCCTTATTTATACATTTTTGGATTATTTTTGTGATACATAAATTGTGCCTAAACTAGTTGTTTTATTAATGTTATTAAGGGTAATTTAGTAATCTTATATAACAAAAAAAATTAAAAATTTAAAAAAATGAACGATTCCTTGTTGTTGGCCCAACGTCTACTAGCTGTTGGGCCTGCATTGCATGCATGTTGCCTAATGGCTAGTGGTCGTTGGGCACAAACGGTTCCGACCAGAACCATACGGTTCTGGTTGGAACCGTCCAATTCCAACGGTTCTGGTTCGAACCATTGAAACCGTCTGATTCTTTTCGGTTCGGCTAGGGTAGAACCCTAATCGAACCGAAAAAATCTGATTCCGGTTCCAACCGGTTTGGTTTTGATTCCGAACCGGAACCTTGGCCGGGTCTAGTCAAGGCCATTGAAATCTATAGTTGAAGCAGCATTTACGTACTAAGCATCTATGTTCATATATGAAAGTGATACATGAAAGACAATTACGTTTTTCTTTCAAATAAATTGAAATGACAGTAGAAGAATAGAGTGTTTTCATAAGTTTTTGAAGATTTACTTGAGGGTGTAATTGCCTTCTTTTATACATTCAATTTCTTGAAGTAACTAGTTTAAATTGTTGCTCCTAAACAAATGAATTAAAATATTTAGAAGATTGAGAGAGTGAAACAATGAGATCAACAGTCGCTCATGTGCTCCCAACATCCAGCAGTAAACTAAAACAATATTCAAGTTTATATCTGAACCTGGCATGACATTGCAGATTGCTCTGTTGCTGCAGAAGGACTTTGTTGTTCCTGATGCTGATCTACCAATCCAAATCCTTGAGACTTCCTGAGATGAGAAATTCGCTTTCGATGTCTGCGCCCCTGTTTGTGTTGTTCCCACTCGTGTGCACCTCTAAGTACCCTGTCTCCACAAGCCTATCAACCAACATTTCAGGAGCACAACAATTAGAATTATTGTCAATAGCTTCATCTAATGGCCTTGAACTGAAAGATGGTAGTTAAAAACACACACCACACCCACACAAAATAGATCAATATCCCAGATATAGGATTGCATACCTTGCACATATATAGAGTCCACAGGTCTCTTTCAGCTGAATTTACTGATGTGCTGTTTGGACCGTCCGAATCAGGCACCAATCTTTCATCTTCACTAAGGAAAGCTCTAATAATTTTCACAGCAGGTCCAACCACCTGTGCAGCCCAAACTTCATCTGATTTGGCTGGAATATATAATGATTATCATTTTACAGGCTAGTTAGTACCTTTATTTGCAAAAAAGGAAAATTTTCTAATGTAAATAAAGAAGAATCCAGAAGGCATACATGAAATGGATTCTGTTGAATCAACATGATGAATGTTCCATCCAAACAAAGTTTGAAGCCGATTGACCCTCCGCTTCTGTAACATAACACAGTTTATTACTAGCTCTCTCACATAGACATTCTGCTTCACACTAGGGATAAATCAATGCCAAAGATAACTTGAATGCAGATCACTAAACGAACAAAATTATCAATACTAAATCTGTTACATGACTCTATTGTTATAGAGCAACAGATTCCTCTCCTGGAATATGGGCTTATTCAAAAGTAAGTTGTCCTTTAATATACACCAAGTAAAAGAGAATATTTCACCAAATAAATTGTAAAAGAGTGCCAGGAAAAAAAAAAATATAACTCAGAAAACCAAAACTCACCACATCAAGAGGAACAGAATGGGAGAAAATCACCATTTCAGAATCTCGAATGTAATAAAGAATTCTGTAATACATGTTTCTTTTGTTTCTTCAAAAGAAAAAAGGAAACGTTGCAATAGTTTCACTAATATGATCAGCGAGTAACATCAAACAAGATATGATCCAATTCTGAAATTAAATTGTAAGGCGAAAAAAAGTTATTGCTAAAGCAAAGATGCTTATTAGATTGTATATACATACGTACTTGACAACGAACAAGTCTTCTGGTGTTTAATTTTACTCTGTCAATGGCCCCTTCTAATAGTACTTTCAGTTGATTATCATCACATGACTTGAGTATTGATCTCATACACTCTTTCAATGTCTTATCATCCTTGTTTGTTGAATTAAGAGATGTGTTAGTAGACTCATTTGTCATATAGTTCCTCTCTGGATAAAGGTAAATGTTCAGAAAATCCTCAAACTCCCCAACGCCTATAGCCTGCCGCAAACCTCTAGTATAATCAGCATTCACATTGTAAATGTCATACACCTCATCAAGCAATCCAGCATCTATCATGCAGTCTACTCTTTGATTCACATATTGGTCCAGCGCAGAATTTGCAGCATCAACACATATAAAGCAGCAATTGAATCTAAAATTGTCCACTCGGCCCCAGTTCTGCCCTGCCACATGCAATATATTTAAAAGCATGTCCGTTAAATCGGTTTCAACAATAATTATCAGATAATAATCAGCTTGATTTCTGTGCTCACTAATTCTACTCAAAATTTAACTTATTTAAGAATCAAATGGAAAACCCCAGGCATATATTGGTTATATATACAAACATGAGGGATTCAGGAAAATTTAAAGCACCTGCAAGTTAAAATAACTAGTGATTTAATATCATTTGGTGCAAAGACTATTAGTGCGCTATCAAATAAAAGGAAACACAGAACAAACAGAAGGAAAAGGACAAAAGCCAGGCCAAATGGTAGAGAATAAAACAAGAGAGCGAGAAAGAACCCTGTGAAAACACTACAGTAGAACTATCCAATTTAAGTAGAAAAATCATTAGATAAACATGAAACAACATCAAAATGGTCTGAAGGCCAAATAAGTTCTAAGGTAAAGGTTATTAAAAGAAATAATTCAGCATTGCAATACATATCTCCAATTTCATACAGCTTCAAAGATTAAGGTCTAAAATGTAGAATGTAGAAATTTGCTGAGACAAACAATAATTATCAGAAAGGACAACCAACCTCTGCCGCCTTTCCTTGAAAAAGTTTGCTTGGGAGGACAACAGTGCGTGCATACAAGCTAAGGTATTGATTGATCTGCAAAACATCCAAAGTAATCTAGAGAGGTCAACATACAATACCAAAAAATAATGTCATAATTTGAATAAAAGCTTTCAGGAACATCAGTTTCATAGTGTACTAGGGCACATATCTCATGTAATGTTTCACATAAGGAAAAGAAACTAAGGATTCAATCTGGTGGCAGCAAGTACAAACATTTAAATAAAGAACTCACTAGCAGAAGTTCCCTACTTTTCTGTGGTTATTTGGATGAATTCTGTTTGCTGCAACTGGGTCAAGGTCTTTAAGTAGGTCATAACTATATTTGGAATTGTCTCTCGCTAAGTCAGGATCAAGATCAGCCATCTCATCCCCTGTGAAAAATAAAGAATATAAACCGCATTCAATATATATATATATAGGTATTAAAGTAAAAGAGTTGTTCTATACCAGAAAGGCCGCCAAAGCAGCTTTCATCCATATCTTCTGCTGAATCATCCAGAAGGAATGGGCTCACAAGAGCCTGAAAGCAGAGAAGAATATTAGCAAAGCAATAGTAAAACTTGCCACAAAAACAAACAGGAGACTCTTTTTAACTACCAACAAGCTCCTCCATAAGCCCATAGATAAAATTTACTGTGCATAAAACTGCATTAATTTACATATGAATTCAACTCAAAAACATCAGGATAGAATATAAAATTGGTAGTAGAATACAAAATTTCCATACCTGAATATAGTAGTTTGTGCCCCCAACGATAACTGGTATGTGATTGCGAGACAGAATCCCACTGATGAGCTGAAAGTCATGTATTCAATCATTTACAAATCAAGATTTGATTACCAAGAATAAAAATGTAAGCAAAGTAGGGTATCAAAACCTGTATTAAATTAACGGATCAAAGAAAGCATATAAATGATAAATCAAGTGATATGCTCATTTATGTGAAACAAAATCCATGAACGTAATCATAGAAACGCACACACCATAGCTATTCTTTGTCAAGCAATACCAAATGCATAAAAGCATGAGATAATGAAAAACCATCAACTGTGTTAGTTACTTGGTCCATCACTCTCCAGATTTTCAACATCATGTCATGTGAAATAAACTCTCAACTTTGCTTAAAAACAACTGTGCTAATAGAATAGTACTACGTGTCTCTAGTACTATCCTAACTTTTACATCCCAATTGATATGACATTCATAAGTTGGATGGTCAATTTTCGTAACATTAAAAATAATCTATTACACAATTATACAGGAATGATACTTCGAAAGCGTAGTATTACATACTTGTATTAATAGAACTACAAAAACAAGCCCTGACAAATTTGCAGAAAAGTAAAATAAAAAAGAAAATGATTTAATAAGGCAAAATAAACTTACAGGAATAGCAGAATCTCGAAACTCTTTTGCAGTAAATTCAACATATGGACTTACAGTCCCCAGTAGATGATGTGCCACTCCTACAAAACCACAAAACATTTATAACACATTTAGCCAAATCCACAAACTGAACATTTAAGTACGTAAAGAAAGAGAGAAAGGAGACAAACCCTTCTGGTCTTGAAGTGGGACTTTGTTGGTGAGAACATCAAGGCCTTGATAGACCTGCATAGAATCAGCGTTGATGATTTCGAATGGGAAGTGGGAAGCCAAATCAATGGCTAGCTTCGATTTGCCTGAACCCGTGGGACCCAATATTATTATCAGCTTGGGTTTATTTATTGGTTCTTCTTTTGCTTCTCCATTGATGGGGTTTAGGGTTCTCTGTTTGCTACTTCCATTTTCCATCTTTTTCTTTCTCCCTCGAACTCGCGGTTACCAGTAAAAGCGATTTATGGTTATTTTGTGCCTCTCAAAGACCCATTATTTATGAAAATATGTTGTTTCAATTTCTGTTTATATAAATACATCTAGGATAAGATGAAATTACATAATTAACCTGCCTCTTACATCAGTGGCCGAGTGGGTGGAGATAGTATATCATGTTTCGGGTGTATATGCAATCTCTCTCACAGCAGCCGGGTCTCATACAGTTGTGTGACTCAACTATTGTGAGAGAGATAACATATACACCCGAAACATAATATAATTTTTCTAGTTGGTGGGTAGTCGAGTGGTGAATTCTGAATGTGGAAATTTGGTTAAAATAAAAAAATAAATTTTTTCTTTTATTTTTTTTGAGTTTTTCTCAAAGTTAGAGTTCAGGCTTTAGTTTACTGATTGTTTGGTATATACTTTACAGCAGAGGCAAAAGAACTTTTTTATTTCTGAAATTTTTTTTTAAAATTTTGGGTGATATTTGATTGCATTTTAAGTAGAGTTTTCGATGATTAAAAAAATTATTTTGCCACTACTAGCAAAAACTCAAATTTTGGACTTTTGTAAGTAGAGTTTAGAAAACTTTTTTAAAGATTTAAAATGTCTATAATATCCTTATTTAATTTAACAATATTATTTTATTTAATAAAAATTCTTACTCATAACCAAATACTTAAAAACTTTTATCAAAACTATATTTCTAAAAGTTTTATAATAAAAAATTTACTTGAAAAAAATTCTATTTGAAAAGCTTACCCTTAGTTAATTCATCAAGATAGAAAAGCTAGACCCGGCCATGGTTCCGGTTCGGAACCGGAACCAAACAGGTTGAAACCGGAAGGTTCCGGTTCCGGAACCGGAACCGTTGGCGACCGGTTCGGTTGGGGTTCGTCCCCAACTCGAACCGGTGGAACCTTCTACGGTTCCAACAGGAACCCTACCCCTAGCCGTTGGGGGGCAGGGAGCCGTAAAAAAATATTATAAAATTTATAAATTAAAATATAAATTACTAATATATCCCTAATAACGGTAATAAAACGGTTATATTTAGGGGCATTTTTGGTATCAAAAAAATTCTAAAAATCTATAAATATGATTTATTTTTCATTATTTCAACACATCAAATTCTCAACTCTCTCATTTTCTACAATTCACTTATTCTCAATCTCAATTCATATAATTCACTTATTCTCAAACTCAATTCAATTAGTTGTTAATTGTTTAAAATTTTAACAATTATTCAATTTTCTTATTTTTCTTCCTAATTCACACAAACGAAAAATGGCAAGTTCATTTGAGAACATAATGTCAAATATGTCAACCCAAGAGAGCGGCCCTAGTGTCAGTGCACAATCACGGAGAAGAGAAGTTAAGGCTCGGTCCTCGGATATTTTCAAAATTCATTTTAATTTGGAACGCCTAGAAGATGATTCACAACGAGCAATTTGCAACTATTGTGGGGTTATCTATAAATTTTCTGGTGGATACGGCAATATGATCAAGCACATGGAAAAACATCATCCGGTTGAATTTGACATTGATACGACGCAAACTCAAACGGCCAGGTACGCATCATCTAGTAGAGGTACGAGTGCTGTAGATTTATTTAAATATTCTGATGCAAAAAATAGAGAAGAATTTGCGAAATTAACTTGTATGGCACATTTTTCTTTAAGTTTTGGTGAAAAACTTCATTTTACTAATTACGTGCATAATGCTTTAAATCCTGTTGCATGTAGAATGACTCGAAACACAACAAAACATCATATTTTTAAATTATACAAAGATGGTAAAATTATTTTAAATGAAATATTTAAAGAGATGAAATGTCGTATTTCTATATATTCTGATATTTGGAGTGACCATTGGTAAACACACTCATACATGGGTGTGACTTGTCATTGGATTGATGCATCATTTACCATGCAAAAACGACTTATTGCATTTAGAGTTTTTGATGACCAACATACTGCACATAATATTTATAGAATGATGAAGGTAATTTTTGATGAATATGGTTTAGGAGAAAAAATTTTAACAATTGGATTTGATAATGCATCTGCAAATACTGCATCCATCAATGATTTAAAAGAAATATGTCAACCAAATTTAGGGGGTCGGTTTTTTCATATTCGTTGTACATGTCATGTCATTAACTTATGTGTGCAAGACGGTCTAAAATATTATCACATTTCCTTGATCCAATTAAAACGGCACTTAACTGTATTTGGTCATATTCTCAAGTTAGGAGAGAATGGACGAAGTTTTGTAAAATAAATGGTATTAAACCGATTAAATTTTCAAGAGATGTTCCAACACGTTGGAATTCAACTTATTTTCTTTTATGTCAAGCATTTCAATACAAGATGCATTATGTAGTTTTTTTCTCAACATGTTCAAAATGTCACACTTTTTCCTAGTCAATGAGATATTTGTGAAATTTTTTTAGATATTTTAAAAGTTTTTAATGATGCTACTTTAGTTTTTAGCGGTGTTTATTATCCTACAGCATATTTATTTTTTCTTGAGAATTTAAATATTGTTGGCACTCTCGATGAGCATGTTGATAGTAGCGATCCTAATAATATTGTTTTGTTAGAAGCCATTACTGTTATGAAGGTAAAATGATTGAATTATTTTAGAGAAATTCTTTACTTTATCTTATTGCTGCTGTTTTTGATCCTAGATTTAAATTAGAAGGTTTGAATGGTGCTTTACAAGCTTATTATGATTATTTAGGAATATTAGATGAAATTGATATTACAAGATTAATGGCGAAATTAAGAAATGATTTAATTATTTTATATGATTATATGTAAGATATAACTTAGGAACATTATGTGAATCTAGTAGTAGCGAACCGGTAATTCAAACAAGACTTAGTGCATGGGATCGTTGGTTATTGCAACGAAATAAAAAAGTTAGGGATACGACAACTAATAACCTTGAATTAGATAATTATTTATCTACAAATTTTGAGTTTTCTAATGAAAGTTTATGCAGTAAAAATTTTAAAATCCTTGAATGGTGGAACCGGCATCAAAATATATATCTTGTTTTATCAATTATTGCTAAAGAGATATTGGCAGCACCTATTTCCACCGTTGCGGTTGAGTAAGCCTTCAGCTTGAGAGGTAATATATTGGAGGCTAGGCGATCTTCATTACATCCAAGCACTCTAGAAGCAACAGCTTGTGTGGATGATTGGACTCGAGCTGATCTGAGACAACAAGAAGATGCCCCCGATGATTTTGAAGATTTGTTCGATAATGCTTCTGCAAGTGCAACAACAAGTGCAAGCGGAACCGCTGCCGAAGGATCAACTGATAATGATGATTGATAATTGTAAAATTGTAATTTAAAAAAGGGGATATGTCTTAAAATTGTAATAGAACTACGTGAGCTTTGATTCCTCTCACCCTTAGAGGATACGTAGGCAACTTAAATTTTTAAAAATTTAAACTCAAGCTCTTCAATGTAATAAACTTTTTTATTTATAAAATTAATCTCATTTATTTTAATTAATTTTCAAAATTTTTTTTAAAAAAAAGGTTAGGAACCGGAACCGAACCGGTCGGTTCAAAGTTCCGGTTCCACTTAAGTGTGGAACCGGAAACCGACCGGTCTGATTCGATTCCGAACCAAACCGCCGGCCGGGTCTAAGAAAAGCAATATTTCTCTTGCTATTCTCCATTGTTATATAGTAGGAAACAAGATTCTGGAGCATTAGAGTGAATTTGTGTGATACACTACACAAACCTTAACGTTCAAATTGAGTTTGTGCTACATATACAAGAATTATACCCTGAGTTTTGGCCAAATTAAGTGTTGTCATCTCGGTATAAGTTAAACCACAATACCAAACAGAGTCGTTGTAGCATATGAATCTTTAATTTTTATTATTTATTTATGTTTCTCGGATGTAGTATATCTGCATCAACAAATCCATGCACCCAATCTCATCTATTGGGAAAATTTTATTTGGTATAATATTATTTATTTCTGTTATTTGTGCTACATATACAGGAATTATACCCTTCATATTGGAAGATCTCATGTTCTCGTTCACGAATTCGATAATATTTAAATATGTCATATTTAAATTAAATTGTTCATTATCATACTTACATACGTACATCTATTTTAAAAGATAATATACCCTTTATTTAATCTATTTTAAGTTTACGAGGCTTAAATCTTTTTTTTTTTGTGTTTAATTATAATTTTACTTGGTATTGTGATTAAAAAATTGGTTTATAAATGGTATTATATAATTTTGTTGTAAATATGAATTTTAATTGGGGAGTTAGAAGTTTTCAATTTAAAGAATTATTACAAAACATATTAATTGGGGAGTTACAAGTTTTGAATTTAAAAGAGTTGTTACAATTTTACGCTAATGATGATTCACGACACACACACGCGTCGCCACTGTTGGTCGGGTGCGGTATATATAAATATATTTTGAGAGAGAAATAATTTTTTTATTTTTTGTTTTTTAAAAAATAGAAGAAATAATACCGTTGCAAAACGTTTTAAAAAATTATTAAAATAGTAATATTAATATTAAAAAATTTATTAAAATATTAAATATTAAAAATATTATTAAAATATTTATAAAATATTAAAATTTTAATTAATTTAATATTAAAAAATATTCTTAAAATATTTATATTAAAATATTAAAATATTAATTTTAGTATTAATATTAAAAATAAAAAAAAATTTAATATAATACTAAGTAGTATCAAACGCTATACAACATTAATAAAATACAATATTATTACAATGTACCTTAATACCATAATTTTTTTTTACGTTGGAAACCTCACCACTAAATTACCTAACCCTAACTTAAGCGGGCCAGATAAAACCACCGGCTGTCTCAGGTTCTTACAAGAAATGCACCATTTGGATTCGAACCCAGAACCTAATAACCAAAAATTGAGTCATTTGCCACCAAGACACGCTCCTTGAAAATACCTTAATATAATACATCCAACATTAAATATGTATTGTATAATTTAATACACCCTATATTAAATAATACAATACAGCTTAATTGACAAACGCACCCATAATATAGTCGGTAACTATTACTGTATATGTAATTTTGTGAGCACAGTTAATTTTGGCTTAATTTTGTTTGAAAAATAAAAGTTTTTTTTTTTAAAAAAAAGAAACCGGTCTGGCTGACTCGGTTGAACCAGAAAAGAACCGGGCGGGGAATAATTTCCTTGCCGCCTTAGAAAGAACTTCAACGCTATATTAAATTGAAACTTCAATCTTTGGCTCCCAATTTCTGTTCTGCAAATTCTCTCTCAAACGCTCTATCTTTCAATCCTCAATTTCGTAAATTCTCTCAATTTTGATAATTGAAACTTCAATCTTTGGCTACCAATTTCTGTTCTGCATACAACAATTCTCTCTCTTGCAATCCCCAAATTCGTAAATTCTCTCAATTTTGAATCCCAATCAAACCCTAATTCTCAAAAAATAGACGATCCTTCATATTGCTCTCCTCCGGTGTCGTTGATTAAGTACAATTCTTCTTCTTGCTCTCCTCCTCCTCCTCCTGTCAGAATGAATAACGACGAGGAGCGTAGGTTCAATATCCTTAAGAAGCTTTATGCCGCCGTCGTTGAGCTTCATAAGGTAACTCAAGAAAAGGAATCTCGTGCCCGAAAGATCAAAATTCTCATGAGTATGAGGTGACATTAGTTAATTTCATTTTATCTTGCAATTTAGGGTTTGCATTTTTTATCATCTCTGCCTGATTAGGGTTTTTAAATCAATCGGTACCATACTGATAATATTGAACATATTAACAATTTTTACTTTCTTGGAACTTCCAAAAAGCAATTCAATTGAAGGAGACTCAAGCTTTTATTTCTCAATTCCCTTTCCTTTCTTTAATTTTTTTCCTGATTAGGGTTTTCATCAGTGGGTATTTTTTTTTTTGTAGGTTTTCTTTTTAAATAGTTTATTTACTATTGAAATCATGAATCTTGACACATATTTGTTACTCAATGTTGATTTTCGGAAGATGGTATCTTTCTCTTCAGTTATTTTACTAAATTGAATTTTTTTTTCTTGGAATGAGTGTGGATTTTATTGACATACACACTGTTTTTAACTTCTATTGTTATGGTCCCACTTTCTCTTTTGTGTTGATGCTGTTGAAAATTCCATGACTCCCATTTGTGTGTTTAAAATGGTATTACGAATTGGAGGAAGCTTCTGGGTATCATTCGAGTAATTTGTGCTTCCTGTGCCAATGAATAAGTGGCTAATTTTTCTTTTTTACCATTTACGAAACGATAAAAGTATGGCATCTGGTTTTATCTCAAGTTTTTTTTCTAGTAATAGTGCTTGTCATTAAATCGAGGATGGCACATCGATCTCACCGAGCTTTCTCAATCAAGATCCGTCCGATGTTGAGCTGTAGAAACAGGACAGGACAGGAAGGTTGAAAGGTTCTCAGTAGATCTTGCATTTAATTTTTTCCTAGATTGAATGTGCTATGGTCTCTTTTAAATGCACAAAATTATGAGTACATAAAGTCTATTATATGGTTTAAGTAGATGTTTGAAGTTTCTTCTCCGAGACACTTTTGCATATGATTTTACCTGAAAAGTATATGTGATTGTAGGACATGATTGGTTAGGGATAAATTTGAATGGTGTAATTTGGCTACCAAAATCTAACACATTCATGATGCAGTATGCATAGAAAGGATCAGGAAACCTACGACCACCATTTTCTTCATTCTATTGTTGCCTCTTCTTTATAGGCTTGATTATGAATGCAGCTAAAATTCTTTGGCCGCTCCAACTTCTAGCAATGGATGAAGAACATTTTTATGCTTAGAAAAGGAAGGAAGACAAAAACATATTGGATCTCTGCATTTCTAGCCCTCTTGGAGGTGATATGGCAAGAAAGAAATATCCTCATTTTTGTAGGGAAGAAAGAGGAAATATCCTTGTTTGTATAGAATAGATTTCATTTCTTTATCTCTAAGGGCCTCAGTATTCAGGGATTTTCAAGATTTTAGTCCTTTTTCTTATTTCTTTTCTTGTCTCATGTTTGGGGGTATGGTTTGTACAGAGTTATAGTTGCATGGTTTCTGTGTTTCTTCACAGTATAGGAGAGATTTTAATTTCTGAACCTCTGGTTCACTTTTGTAATCCTCTCTTCGTTATTTCTTCAATAAAATTTTATTACATTTGGCACTATTATGTTTTCTTGTCAGATATACTTCTCCTGGTTTATATTGTGACTCTTTATACTTCCCTGAAATGTACATACAAGCAACATTTAGAAGTGTTACATGCATGCACCTGTGACCAGTAGACAGCACACTTTTTTGAGTGATTAACGGCGGTTCCTTGATTCAAATCATCATATGGAGTGAATTTGCTGTGAACTTCTCATTGCAATGTCGAACTGTCAAGGTTATGCTGTGTCACTGTGCATGTTATTGGTTCTCTCATTGCTTACTGATGAAACCCTCAAAATCCCTCAACAATTTCAGAACAAAAACACACAAGACATAAGCTAAAATATATTTCTATTCATAAGAAAATCAAACTGAGACAATAACAAGGATAGTTGAGGTGGAGATTAATCCACCAGCCCATGCACAACAATTATGAGGTGTTGGCAGCCTCCCTAGTTTCCCTTCCAATTCAATTCCCAAATTTTCCTAAATGATAGCATCCCTGAAACAAAACAAAACATTTCTAATTTATATCTAAACCCTAATGACTAAATTGACCAAATTACCCTTCCTTGTTTCCTATTTTACCCCTGGGTCCTAACATTTTTACCCCTGGGTCCTAACATTACTCCCCCCTTTGAAAATACGTTGTCCTCAACGTGGGAGTGCGGATCTGATAATCGCCTCAAAGGATATCCCAGGCTTGAACGGCATTGTCCTGATGAAGTCCCAAGCTTCCTCCAGATAGCCAACAGATTCAGCAGATTGATAAGAGTCCAGAATAATCCCTTACAAAACTGATCCGAAGACAATAGATCCATCAACAAAACCTAACAAATGCTCAACTAGCACCTCCAATTGCTTCGCTTGAGAAGCACGATCATCGTCCTCAATGACTACATATTCCACTATATCAACCCTTATATTCTTCGTCTCATTACACTCTACTGTGATGCCACTTCTTCATTCTCATCTTGCTGTTGTGGGTTCGAATGTGCAATCACATCGAGAGTAGGATCATCCTCATTCGCGAACACTGGCTCTACGGCTTCAACTTCTTCACTCCGCTTCCCATCAATCACTGTTCCCTTCTTCCCAATGCTTTCACTCTCTGGGATCGACCCTATGTCACCAATATGTTCAACTTTCTCACTAGAACACACATGATTTGGGTGGAATCTCTCCTCACATCTGAAACATAGGCCTTTATCGCACCGAAACTGAAACTCAACTGCAGAAAGTTGTCCGAATTTCCCGATCGGCCGTTTGGAAGGTTCTCAGATTTTTTCTCATTGCTCTCCACCAGGGGTGTCGCCGGACCCGTACATGCCTCTTGAAGTGACGGAACGACATCAGTGTGAGTACTCGAGTTAGTGTTCGATCCTTTTATTTGCTCCTGCAACTTCTCCCACATTGAATCAAAATTTTTCCAAGGATTTTCCTCGACGCTATCCAATCTTCTCACATCTGACTGGTACACGAATCCCTTAACGGCTCGAGATCTTTCAGGCTTGCATGAATTGATACGTCTCTGTTTTCTGAATTCCGCCAATCTGTCCAATTCCGCTAGTTTCTCTTCCGCCTTTAGGGCTATTTTTTTGACCCCTTCAAGATCAATCACCCTCAAGTACTGTAAACCATCTCGAACCTCAGATTGCAACTCATACGGCAATCCATTAATGAAAATGCCCGGTAAATGGTACTCGGATATGTAAGACATTGATCCCACCACACAATTGAACCTGTCAATATAGTCACAGATAGAACCATCTTGTTGTATGTTATCCAATTTGTACGAACTCCCAACATTCCTCATTTTTTTTTTCTGTTTCTTCTTTCCCTTTTTTTTTTTCAACAAAACAGTAGGCCGAAAGTTGAAATGAAGCAAACAACAGTACCAGGGGCTAAAATGAAGAAATTGAAACTTTCTGGGCCAAATTGTAAAAATCAGAAACCTTAGGGGTGAAAATGTAAATAACCTGCCGGTGATCGGAAATGCAAAGGGGTGGTCAGATCTGAAAGAGTAGAACGTGCTGAGTACGTTGGTGGTGACGGCGACGTCAGAAGCTCGCCATAGGCGGCGGATCGACGCGAAGAAAGTCGCGACTGTTGGAGCTGTGTCTGGCGTTTTCCGGCGATATAGACATCGATCGGCGGTGACAGCAGGCTGGGTGAAGTTGCCGGCGTGAGAGGGGTGTGATGGTGTCTTGGTCGACGGCGTACGGTGGCTGAGGCAGCGACGACCGCGAAACACGCAGCTGATTGGCGCTGAGACGCGGTGGTTCTGTGACGTCTTGGCGTCGGCGATGGTGAGGATCAGGTCGCCGACGTCGTCTGAGTACAATGGGTGTCACGGCCGTCGATGAGGGTGGCTGTGCAGGTGGTGGTGGGTGGCGGCAGTCAAAGTTAGGATTAGGGTTAAGGTTTGCTGTTTGCTGGTTTGTTTTTTTTTTTTTTTTGATTTCTGCTTTGATTTTCTTCTTCTCTGAGCCAACAATAATCACCACAGATCCAAGGAACAACCGCTCTGATACCAATTGATGGAACCCTCAAAATCCCTCAACAATTTCAGAACAAAAACACACAACACATAAGCTAAAATATATTTCTATTCATAAGAAAATCAAACTGAGACAATAACAAGGATAGTTGATGGTGGAGATTAATCCACCAGCCCATGCACAACAATTATGAGGTGTTGGCAGCCTCCCTAGTTTCCCTTCCAATTCAATTCCCAAATTTTCCTAAATGATAGCATCCCTGAAACAAAACAAAACATTTATAATTTATATCTAAACCCTAATGACTAAATGGACCAAATTACCCTTCATTGTTTCCTATTTTACCCCTGAGTCCTAACATTTTTACCCCAAGGTCCTAACACTTACATGGGGGAGCTAAGTAACTACTATTGTATGCTGGCGAAAGCTGTTGGACTGTGCTACTCTAAGAATTTGTGCACGAGGGTTTAAATTGGCATCTACAGAGAGAGGAGTGGTAGAAAACTTTAGTTAAAGATCCATTTATCAGGGTAATGTAATTTAATCAATAAAGACCATGCCTGAGTTGAAGATGCTGGATTGGACAGGGATGTCGTCAGGAGTAACTATTGGCTGCGAAGGAACAGTTTTCTCTGTAAATTGATTTCTTGGGGGATCTGCTTGATATTGTAATAGTTCTTAGGCATATTCTCTTCTTTGCAAATGCATCATTGATGTAAACATTTTTGCTTTCTGGAAAGGAAGGAAGGCTGAAACGCTATGGAAGTGTGAAACAGAGTTCATTTCTTTATTTCTCAATTGGCTTTGGTTTCTAAAGATTCTCCATTCTTTTTTTTTCCACTCTTCAGCTTCTTTCCATTTGCTTTTAACCCTTTGTCAATAATCTCAACAAGCAATAACATTATATCAAAAAAAAAAAAAAAAAAAATTCAAAATCCAAGAATCAATCATCTATTGTTATTATTTTATTACTATAATTCTAGGGAATTTGGAACTTTCCCCTTATTCTACTTCCGACCTGTCCTTCTCTCCATAAAAGGTGGAGATCCACCGCATGAGATTGTGTTTAGTGGGTTTTTCCAAGTTCAATGCATTCAGCTCTTTAATGGCAAAAAAAAAACTCTCAGCTTTTGCTGCTTTAGCTTCCTTCCCATCCCTTTTAGAGCAACTCCAAAATACTCATATAATTTCACTTTTCAAATACTTATTTGATTATCTATTTAACAAATTAAAAAATTAATTTGAAAAACATCATTTGATATCTCTTTTAATATCAAATTTGATGATATAACTCTTTATTTAGCAACCAAATAACATTTGAAGAGTGTTTTGAAATTATTCTTGGCTCTCTAACAATAATCTCAACATGCCATAACATATCATCATCACAAAAACCCAAAACCAACTACAATTCTGAGAAATTTGGAGCACTCCCTTAATTCTACTGTCAACTTGGCCTTCTCTCCTTAAAAGGTGGAGATCCACCATATGAAATTATGTTTAGTGGGGTGGGGTTTTCTAGATTCAACACAATCAGTTCTTTAATGGCAAAAAACTCATAAGCTTCTTTCCAATCTCCTTCAGCTCTCTATCAATAGTCTCAATAGGCAATCACATATCATCACAAAAACTCAAAACCTAAGATTCAATCAATCAATCAATTACTACTACAAATTCCAAGGAATTTGGAGCTCTCCTCTTATTCCACTCCTATATCTTTGGCCTTGCACTTGAGCTTCTTTCCCCTTTTGTGATGTGCTTCTCCTATTTTCGTTTTCCCTCAATTATACTGCCAGAAGATCAAACTCTTACTCTGTTATTGTAGTATACATTGAACATTTGAACTGCTGCTCATATCAATGGGTTTGGTTGTGAATGTTTGTACAAACTGTTACGAGTTGGAGAAAGTTAAAAAGGAAGATGACACATCAAAAATTTATTATTGATAAATTGCGTTTGCGGCCATAACCTGAGACATGTCGTGTCTATTGATGGCAAGTATTTTACCTGCTTTGTCTAAGTCCGAAAGTAGATCCGGCCACGGTTTCGGTTCCGGAACCGTAATGTACCCCGACCGAATCGGTTGGAACCGGTCGGTTCCAGCGGTTCCAACTGGAACCGTAACGGCTACTAGCCGTTGGGGAAAGGGCAGAGAGCCTAAATAAAAAATAAAAAAAATTGTAATATATAATTCCTAATATACCCCTAATAACGGTAATAAAACGGTTATATTTATGGGTATTTTCGGTATCAAAAAAATTCTAAAATTCTATAAATATGGGTCATTTTTCATTATTTCAACACACTAATTTCTCAATTCTCTCAATTCCTACAATTCTCTTATTCTCAATTAGTTATTATTATTCTCAATTTTCTTATTCTTCTTACTTATTTCTTAAACAAAAAATGGCAAGCTCATCTGAGACCATAATGTCAAATATGCCAACCAAAGAGAGCGGCCCTAGTGTCGGTTCACAATCACGGAGAAGAGAAGTTAAGTCTCGTTCCTCAGATGTTTTCAAAATTCATTTTCATTTAGACCAAGACGATGAAAGTTCAAGAGCAGTTTGCAACCATTGTGGGATTTCCTACAAATTTTCTGGTGGATACGGCAATATGATCAAGCACCTGGAAAGACATCATGCGGTTGAACTTGGACTTGATACGACGCAAACTCAAATGGCCAGGTACGCATTATCTAGTAGAGGTACGAGTGCTGTAGATTTATTTAAATATTCTGATGCAAAAAAATAGAGAAGAATTTGTGAAATTAACTTGTATAACACATCTTTATTTAAGCTTTGATGAAAAACTTCATTTTACTAATTACGTGCATAATGCTTTAAATCCTGCTGCAGGTAGAATGACTCGAAACACAACAAACCGTCATATTTTTAAATTACACAAAGATGATAAAATTATTTTAAATGAAATATTTAAAGATATTAAAGGTCGTATTTCTATATGTTCTGATATTTGGAGTGACCATTGGCGAACACACTCATACGTGGGTGTGACTTGTCATTGGATTGATGCATCATTTGCCATGCCAAGTTTTGTAAAATAAATTATATTAAACCGATTAAATTTTCAAGAGATGTTCCAACACGTTGGAATTCAACTTATTTTCTTTTATGTCAAGCATTACAATACAAAGATGCATTATGCAGTTTTTTTTTCTCAACATGTTCAAAATATCACACTTTTTCCTAGTCAATGGGATATTTGTGAAAAAAATTTAGAAATTTTAAAAGTTTTTAATGATGCTACTTTAATTTTTAGCGGAGTTTATTATTCTACAACACATTTATTTCTTCTTGAAAGTTTGAATATTGTTGGTACTCTCGATGAACATCTTAAAAGTAACGATCATAATGATATTATTTTGATAGAAGTCATTACTATTATGAAGGTAAAATGGTTGAATTATTTTAGAGAAATTCATTTACTTCATCTTATTGCTGCTGTTTTTGTTCTTAGATTTAAATTAGAAAGTTTGAATAGTGCTTTACAAGCTTACTATGGTTATTTAGGAATATTAGATGATATTGATATTACAAGAATAATAGTGAGATTAAGAAATGATTTAATTGAGTTATTTAATGATTATATTGTAAGATATAACTTAGGAACATTATGTGAATCTAGTAGTAGCGAACCAGTAACTCAAACAAGACTTAGCGCAGAGGATCGTTGGTTACTGTAACGAAATAAAAAAACTAGGGATACGACAACTAATAACCCCGAATTAGATAATTATTTATTTACAAATTTCGAGTTTCCTACTGAAAGTTTAGTTAGTAAAAATTTTAAAATCCTTGAATGGTGGAACCGACATCAAAATATATATCATGTTTTATCAATTATTGCTAAAGAAATATTGGCAGTACCTATTTCCACTGTTGCGGTTGAGCAAGCCTTCAGCTTGTGAGGCAATATATTGGAAGCTAGACGATCTTCATTACATCCCAGCACTCTAGAAGCAACAGCTTGTGTGAATGATTGGACTCGAGCTGATCTGAGACAACAAGAAGATTACGCCAAAAATCTTCTATAAAAAAAAGTGTTTTATACCGGAATTAACCGCCGGCCAGGTCTACCCGAAAGGAGTGATTTGGCGACGGGATTTCCAACTATTCTATAAAAAAAAGTGTTTTACATTAGAAGCTGTTTAAGTTTTGCAAATTGTATTATTTACTTGGCTAGTTCGGTTTTGGGTTGATGCTTTCGTTGTTTATTTGAGTGAATCGAAACTTGGATATCATTCGAATTTTATAAGAAATTGAGGCCATCCATCTTTTGAATTACGCCAAAAATCTTTAACTAATTAATCACATCTAATAGATAGCATATAGGCTGATATTTATTTATGCTATGGTTTCTGATTATTTAAATTGAATTTCCAGGAAGCAGAGGCCAAAGCTGCAGCTGCCGTAGAGAGAGAGAATTCTGCCAACAAACACTTGTCACAAACTTTGTCTATGATTAATGTTTTAATAGTATTGACGGCTGATTTTGGTCTCAGGGGTAATAATGGTTTTTTTTTTACCCCCGAGACAATCCTCCTCCAACTGTGAATTTGTTTTGTTTATGGGAAATCAAAAGCAAATTTGGCAAAAGATAAGTAAATTCACCAATCAACAAAGAGATTTAACGTGGTTCGGCGGATCAGATCCAACCTACATCCACGGGCACAGAACGAACGATGTTTTATTACCGAAATATGTTTCTCTGATCTGTTTTGTGTTTACAAGTCTAATTCTCTCTTGTTCTCTTCTCAACTCTCTCTTACAAGCACGTTTTCCCCTCCTATTTATAATAGCAAAGAAACTGTTTTCCTTTTCCTATAAGAATTCTTAGTCGAAACTACCTCCACTTCCTTTATTCTATTAGGACACTGACTTATCAACTTTTCCCCATGACAGTAGGATAACTTATCTTCTTATCCGTAAGAATATGATGTCTTATCTTCTGGAGCATATCTCGCCATATTCTCGGTCTTCATGAGGCCGGTCAAAATGGTCTTTTGAACTGAGAATGATGCTATCGATATGATAATGCCCGACCATCCGGTCTGGAGTGGTCGGTTACCGATCATAAAGTACTCAACCCCTTATTGTTGGCTTTTAGTGGTCGGGTCGGCATTAATGAGAGACTTGAAGTCGGAACCAGTCGGAGGAGAGGCGAAATAGCGGAAGGAAAAAGGGTTGCAGATGTGAGTGATGATGATGAACCTATGAGGAAGGGTCCCTACGGGATGAGGTCCGTAGTGGTAGAAAAAGATTTACAAACATAGGATACATGGGAAGAAGAAGAGGGGAGACAGTCGCCAGATTCTTCCTATGATGGCCCCCGCGGCACCAGAATGGGAGACGTGAAGTATGGTGAAACTGGATGGGAAATCTCAAGTCATGAGGAACGCCGCACCTGTGGTGACAGACGCAAAGAAGGCCGCAGGAGGCGGCACGGTAACACAGATGGCAATAAAAAATCTTGGTTAAGAAAAGAAATGACCAAGTGGGGAGTGAACCCCAAAACTGATACGGGAGACGCTCGGGACGACAAGGCTGAATCCCCCATCACTGAAGAAATAAGGACTGCATCAAGGGATGAAACACATTAGAGAGCACGTGAGCCTTTCGTAGTAGAGTCAAACCCCCGAAGCTGGAGCATAACTACCCTATGACTTGCATTTATGAGGGATATTTCGAGATGGTAATCATGGGAGGGAGTGCCCCCGTAAGATGGCCGGTCTGGCCAGTTGGGGAAATACGGCTGCAGGGAATGTGTTCCCGTACGTTTTGTCTGACCAACGGATCTGCGAGAAGCATAGCACGAGGATGGATTATACCCTCGTGGCGTTTGCTTGCTCCAGTGTTACCGAACATAAGGAGAAGCAAGCCCTTAATGTTTCAGACACTCTCTGATCCCTATCTATTTGGTCATTCGGATCTGTGAGAAGCATAGCACGAGGATGGATTATGCCCTCGTGGCGTTTGCTTGCTCTAGTGTTACCGAACATAAGGATGAGCAAATATGATTGTAAAAAGTTATTACAGGAAAATGAAGTTTGTTCAGGATTACACGGGGCCATGTTCGGGTTACCCCTTATAGATCGGCCCGCGCAGGAGCAATTGATTCTTCCTCGGCAGGCTCAGAGTAAACCCTAGAGATGATTTTATGGGCATTTAAATGGATGTGACAGTTGCGCGTCTCGAGAGAGTCTCCAGAAGGGCGGTGAAAAGATTTTGTTTTGGCGGGAAAAGAAGTCAGACCGAGCATCTTGGTTGTATCGAGGACGTGGTGGTGACAGGCCAATAAAACTTCTCCTCACAAAGGTCAGCCGTCACTCCATCAGGAGTACTATTCTTCTTATATAGTTCCCGGCACCAACTTGTATACTCGTTGGAACCGAGAACTAGGGGACATATGTTGGCGGTATTTTCAGGCCCTATGATATTTAAGCAGTACGGCATGGGTAAAAAGGTAATTCCCTTCTGTGGGACACAGAAACTGGGCGACGCCGTTCCTAGGCTCGCGGCCTAGTTGGGAAGGATTACATAACATGGAGTCGCCACCCGGTGTGAACCGGGACAAAGATTTAAGGCCGCACTCACCCCTCGCAAGGGAAGACCTCAAACCGTTGGGTTCGGAATGGTCCCTTACTTATGTCACTTGTAATGAAAGGATTCATATAATAATTTAAACAAGCTGAAGTAACAATTATTTCTAGAGGTATCATGCTTCTAAATTCACATTTATAAAATAAAATATGCGCCTAAATATACATGTATTTCATATATAAGATTGCATGCTTAACATATATCAAGATAGCAACTAACATACATCTTTACTTGCATATCATATTCAGGAAAAACACAAGCATACATATTAACCATACAAGCACACATGGTAACCATACAAGCACACATAAGGGCACTTTTCCAAGTGGTACGTGGAATTGTAGCCCAAGTACAGACCGCACTACCGTCCATTCGGAATCGGCTACGGAATTTACGTCTAGGTTTCCATCCGATATACCGCAAGAAATAATACTCAAATGTTATCATGACACGAGCATATGAATGGTAATACATTGACACATTTGCATAAGAAAGATCAACCAATAGGCAATTATGCATGAATATAATAAGACAGACTCAGTTCAGTGTGTGCACGTTCGTGTAGCGTTCGTAAACGCGTTCGAACGGAAATGAAACAGAATGCTCACGTTCGAGTAGCGTTCGTAAACGCGTTCGAACGGAAATAAAACAGAATGCTCACGTTCGAGTAGCGTTCGTAAACGCGTTCGAACGGAAAGGAGACCTGATGCATGATAAGGCAAAATGTATGCGCGTTCGAGTTGCGTTTGCAAACGCGTTCGAACGGACACGGACCTGATGCATGAAATAGGATGCAATACAGAAAATAAAAGGGAGCGGCGAAGCACTGCCGTAAAGGTGACCTTTTGGGGCTCTTGATCTCTCAAAGAGAGGACCTTTAGACCAACATACTAAGCCCATGCGCGTCACATCACACATACAAGAATAGAACCAATCATATCAACCAAGTATGCCCGATTGAACACATCTTACATCCAATCTGAACACACATCAACCGGCGCGGCAAAGCATCGTGGTAAAGGGCTTTTAGCCCCTCCCCATAGGGGATCTCACAACACACTTACTAAGCCCATGCGCTCGATTGACTTATACATACGAAAATAAAGATAACAATATCAAACTAAGTATGCCCGATTGAACGTATCTCGCGTCCAACCGAACATACATCAACCGGCGCGGCGAAGTAGTGTCACGAAGGTGGCCTTTTCGGCTCTTTATCTCCTAAATGGAGGACCTTTGGACTAACTCACTAAGCCCATGCGCTTGGTTGAATCATGCATAACTAACGACATACATAATTTAAATGACGAGGAATAAATAAATGAAAGCAACATAAAACAAGAGAATGTGCCGTTTACTCAAGTGGTACGTGGAGTTGTGGCCCGAGTACAGATCATATTACCGTCCATTCGGAATCGGCTATGAAATTTATGTCCGGGTTTCCATCCGATATACCGCGAGAGTTGACACATCTCTCATTCATCCAATACCCACAACATATTACATCTCATAATTCATGCATATTTATCTACTCAAAGACCACAACATGCATTCATAGACGACTCTCATGCGAATAGAATTCAATAAACAATGAATATAAACTAATGAAAAGGTACCCTCAGGTCTAACCTTTTAAATCACCTCTCGGATGTATGGTACACGATCGTCGGAAGGGTGGATGCTCCGCAACTCTCCCGGTTCACTGGTTCACTGTTCTCGTTCGTTGTCTTTACTGATTTGCTTGTGGCTCCAACTCCGTTCTGCTCCTATTTCCTCTTTATCTTTTGCTTACTGTTTTTGGGTGTCTTCTTCCTGTAGTTTTTATGTGTGTTGTGTATGAGTTAGAGACTAGCTAGCTAGGTAAGGACTAGGGTTGAGAAGGTTGGTGAAGGCTTCTTTTTATAGGCAAAGGGTTAGGCTTGACAAGGAAAGAGATTTGGCTAATTAAAGAGAGATTTGATTTGGTGTTGGATAAGGGAAGTAAGAGATTGAGGGGGGACAAATCTTGGCTAGATAGAGAAGGTTGAATATTTGATTGGCTTGGATTAGGAATACCATATTTTAAGTTTGGGAATAATCTTATTAGATTGGGAATATAATTGGTTGATTGATTTTAATTAGGCATGATTATATTTTGATTTAGTGTGTGATTTGTTTAATTTAGGCATGATTTTAGTTTAAGTTGGTAATTGTTTATTTTATGTTTGGTATATGTTTTATTTAATCATTTAATTAATTTAATTATTATATTATTTAGTTAATGTTTTAATTAATATTTATTTATTTAAATTGGGATGTTTTTTATGGGCTTTGGGGGGCTAATTGGGCTGGATGTGAGGCTAGCAGCAAAACCAGAATTACCGACACCGTTCGAACGCTTCCTCGAACGCGGCACGAACGCTCGCAATCCGTTTGACGTTCGAACGTAAACACGAACGCAGCACGAACGAAAACAGTGAACCTTGTTTATTCTGAATTTCCCCTTCCGATGTCCGTTTCCCGTGACCTCCGTGACTTAAAAGGTAGTGTCTCCAAAATGAGACTCATCATAGGGACTCATGTGTAAAAATGCAGTGCCTACAGTCGCCCCCACTTTGATGGGACTTGTGTAATGTGCAACAGTGACAATCCTATCAAAGTTATGCAATGCATTTCTACTTACCTGGCTCCCCAGCTGCCACTTGACTTACCATGTGTTGAGTTGCTTTGATTTGGTGGTGAGGTGCTGCGACCCTTGGTTCATTCCCGAACCGTGCTTCCATTCTTGGAGTGCCATTCTCGGCCTGTTCCTTCCTGAACTGTATTGAGATGAGGCTTTATTCCTCCCGAGCTTTATTCCCGAACTGTTAAGATGAGGCTTTATTCCTCCGAGCTTTATTCCCGAACTGCTGACTGTGTAAAGATAGGGCTTTATTCCATGATTGTTTGGACTGTGGGCTTTATTCCCGAACTGTATTGAGATGAGGCTATATTCCCCTGTACTTTGTTCCCGAACTGTTGCGATGAGGCTTTATTCCTCCCGAGCTTTATTCTCGAACTGTTGAGATGAGGCTTTATTCCTCCCGAGCTTTATTCCCGAACTATACCGACATGAGGCTTTCTTCCCCTTGAGCTTTGTTCTCAAACTATACTGATATAAGGCTTTTATTCCCTTGGGCTTTGTTCCCGCTGTGTTGATATGAGGCTTTATTCCCCTGGGCTTTGTTCCCGAACTGTGTTGATATGAGGCTTTATTCCCATGGGCTTTATTCCCGAACTATACCGACATGAGGCTTTCTTCCCCTTGAGCTTTGTTCTCAAACTATACTGATATAAGGCTTTTATTCCCTTGGGCTTTGTTCCCGCTGTGTTGATATGAGGCTTTATTCCCCTGGGCTTTGTTCCCGAACTGTGTTGATATGAGGCTTTATTCCCCTGGGCTTTATTCCCGAACTGTACTGACATGAGGCTTTATTCCCCTTGAGCTTTGTTCTCAAACTTATACTGATATGAGGCTTTCTTCCCCTGGGCTTTGTTCCCGCTGTGTTGATATGAGGCTTTATTCCCCTGGGCTTTGTTCCCGAACTGTGTTGATATGAGGCTTTATTCCCCTGGGCTTTATTCCCGAACTGTACTGACATGAGGCTTTATTCCCCTTGAGCTTTGTTCTCAAACTTATACTGATATGAGGCTTTCTTCCCCTGGGCTTTGTTCCCTGACTGTGTTAACTGTGGGCTTTGTCCCCGAACTGTATTGAATGTGGGCTTTATTCCCGAGTTTGTAGGCTTTCTTCCTGAACTGTACTGAATGTGGGCTTTATTCCCGTACTGAGCTGAATGCAGGCTTTCTTCCTGAACCGAACTAGATGCAGGCTTTATTCCTGAACTGTTACTGTAAGGTGGTCCATTCCCGAACCGTTACTGTAAGGTGGTTCATTCCCGAACCGTTACTGTGAGGTGGTTCATTCCCGAACCGTGCTTCCATTCTTGGAGTGCCATTCTCGGCAGAACTGATATGATGTAATATGGGCCTCGCCCCCAGAATGTCATACCTGACAATGCTGATACTGATATAATGTGGGCCTCGACCCTGGGACTCATTCCCAAACTGTGTTTGATGTAGGCCTCGACCCTGGGACTCATCCCCAAAACTACTACTCATATGTTACTGATTCTGGTTGTCTTGTCTTTGCCGCTTTCTCTTTTTCTCTTCTGAAACCTGTTATTACAAAACAGAACAAACACAAAAGGGATGCAAAATGTGTTACGTGTATGCATGCATGCATGATTGGGTTTCCTATCCCATTGAGCTAGGTCTTCTGCCAGTATTCTTGGTGGCTGCTTGGTCTTTTGACAAGTCTGTCATCTTCCCTAACCAACATGCATCTATGATGGCTTTTAAATCAAAAGTGAGTTAACATGGTACATGTATGCATGAGGTGCATGTGATACATGTGATGCATGTGATACAAGAAATATATCAACTCTTTAAAATTTGCACACAAATCGGCCCATCATCATTTTAGAAGTTTTTGGGCTAACTACCATAGGAGTGGACTCGTCCCAGTTTAAATGGCCCAACGAGTTCACATCTCATGACAAGGAGTCCAACTAAATCCAAATGGTAATGTTCCGAACACAAGCACAAAGAAAGATAATGCAAACATACAACAATAATTTCTACAATGGCTCATCAACATTTCAGAAGCTTTTGGCCTAATAGTCATAAGGTACGAACTTGCCCCAGTTTAAATGGCCCAACAAGCCCGCATTTCTGACAATAGTCCAACTGCATCCAAATGAGGATGGTCCACAAGCACATATTCAAGGAAATAATTGCTACTTTAGCCAACCCGGTCTATGGGTGGGTTAGTAAGAGTATAGACAAAGGCTCTCACCGGCGAAGGATGGCCCACAACTAGGTCTCCCCACTCAAGGGTTCGAGCAACCAAGTGAGCGCACCCCTTTTTATACACTAAGGTACGTGCCAATGAGCTATGGTGTGTGACGGACTGTCAAATGGATTTCCCGTTGTAGATCCCCCAGAGGGAAGGTGGAGCGAGGCTCACTTAAATACCCAAGCCTCTTAGGCTCTTATCGCTTGTTGTCAAGAATAAACAACGAATCATCCAAATTAGTCTATCACAATAGGCTACGAGTATATGGCTATCTAGGTGGCTTCACAGCTTTTCCTTCTAGAAAGGTAGTGAATGAAGGAGGACACCAAACCATTACCTAGCCTAAAAATGCCTTTGATTAAACCCTCACTTTATCCACTATAGACACGGTCAATTAAAACATAAATCCAATCATTACAAGACAATATTTCGGGGCCGATTCTCTATCCCCAGTGGAGTCGCCAGACTGTGGGACACAGAAACTGGGCGACGCCGTTCCTAGGCTCGCGGCCTAGTTGGGAAGGATTACATAACATGGAGTCGCCACCCGGTGTGAACCGGGACAAAGATTTAAGGCCGCACTCACCCCTCGCAAGGGAAGACCTCAAACCGTTGGGTTCGGAATGGTCCTTACTTATGTCACTTGTAATGAAAGGATTCATATAATAATTTAAACAAGCTGAAGTAACAATTATTTCTAGAGGTATCATGCTTCTAAATTCACATTTATAAAATAAAAAATGCGCCTAAATATACATGTATTTCATATATAAGATTGCATGCTTAACATATATCAAGATAGCAACTAACATACATCTTTACTTGCATATCATATTCAGGAAAAACACAAGCATACATATTAACCATACAAGCACACATGGTAACCATACAAGCACACATATGGGCACTTTTCCAAGTGGTACGTGGAATTGTAGCCCAAGTACAGACCGCACTACCGTCCATTCGGAATCGGCTACGGAATTTACGTCTAGGTTTCCATCCGATATACCGCAAGAAATAATACTCAAATGTTATCATGACACGAGCATATGAATGGTAATACATTGACACATTTGCATAAGAAAGATCAACCAATAGGCAATTATGCATGAATATAATAAGACAGACTCAGTTCAGTGTGTGCACGTTCGTGTAGCGTTCGTAAACGCGTTCGAACGGAAAAAACAGAATGCTCACGTTCGAGTAGCGTTCGTAAACGCGTTCGAACGGAAATAAACAGAATGCTCACGTTCGAGTAGCGTTCGTAAACGCGTTCGAACGGAAAGGAGACCTGATGCATGATAAGGCAAAATGTATGCGCGTTCGAGTTGCGTTTGCAAACGCGTTCGAACGGACACGGACCTGATGCATGAAATAGGATGCAATACAGAAAATAAAAGGGAGCGGCGAAGCACTGCCGTAAAGGTGACCTTTTGGGGCTCTTGATCTCTCAAAGAGAGGACCTTTAGACCAACATACTAAGCCCATGCGCGTCACATCACACATACAAGAATAGAACCAATCATATCAACCAAGTATGCCCGATTGAACACATCTTACATCCAATCTGAACACACATCAACCGGCGCGGCAAAGCATCGTGGTAAAGGGCTTTTAGCCCCTCCCCATAGGGGATCTCACAACACACTTACTAAGCCCATGCGCTCGATTGACTTATACATACGAAAATAAAGATAACAATATCAAACTAAGTATGCCCGATTGAACGTATCTCGCGTCCAACCGAACATACATCAACCGGCGCGGCGAAGTAGTGTCACGAAGGTGGCCTTTTCGGCTCTTTATCTCCTAAATGGAGGACCTTTGGACTAACTCACTAAGCCCATGCGCTTGGTTGAATCATGCATAACTAACGACATACATAATTTAAATGACGAGGAATAAATAAATGAAAGCAACACAAAACAAGAGAATGTGCCGTTTACTCAAGTGGTACGTGGAGTTGTGGCCCGAGTACAGATCATATTACCGTCCATTCGGAATCGGCTATGAAATTTATGTCCGGGTTTCCATCCGATATACCGCGAGAGTTGACACATCTCTCATTCATCCAATACCCACAACATATTACATCTCATAATTCATGCATATTTATCTACTCAAAGACCACAACATGCATTCATAGACGACTCTCATGCGAATAGAATTCAATAAACAATGAATATAAACTAATGAAAAGGTACCCTCAGGTCTAACCTTTTAAATCACCTCTCGGATGTATGGTACACGATCGTCGGAAGGGTGGATGCTCCGCAACTCTCCCGGTTCACTGGTTCACTGTTCTCGTTCGTTGTCTTACTGATTTGCTTGTGGCTCCAACTCCGTTCTGCTCCTATTTCCTCTTTATCTTTTGCTTACTGTTTTTGGGTGTCTTCTTCCTGTAGTTTTTATGTGTGTTGTGTATGAGTTAGAGACTAGCTAGCTAGGTAAGGACTAGGGTTGAGAAGGTTGGTGAAGGCTTCTTTTTATAGGCAAAGGGTTAGGCTTGACAAGGAAAGAGATTTGGCTAATTAAAGAGAGATTTGATTTGGTGTTGGATAAGGGAAGTAAGAGATTGAGGGGGGACAAATCTTGGCTAGATAGAGAAGGTTGAATATTTGATTGGCTTGGATTAGGAATACCATATTTTAAGTTTGGGAATAATCTTATTAGATTGGGAATATAATTGGTTGATTGATTTTAATTAGGCATGATTATATTTTGATTTAGTGTGTGATTTGTTTAATTTAGGCATGATTTTAGTTTAAGTTGGTAATTGTTTATTTTATGTTTGGTATATGTTTTATTTAATCATTTAATTAATTTAATTATTATATTATTTAGTTAATGTTTTAATTAATATTTATTTATTTAAATTGGGATGTTTTTTATGGGCTTTGGGGGGCTAATTGGGCTGGATGTGAGGCTAGCAGCAAAACCAGAATTACCGACACCGTTCGAACGCTTCCTCGAACGCGGCACGAACGCTCGCAATCCGTTTGACGTTCGAACGTAAACACGAACGCAGCACGAACGAAAACAGTGAACCTTGTTTATTCTGAATTTCCCCTTCCGATGTCCGTTTCCCGTGACCTCCGTGACTTAAAAGGTAGTGTCTCCAAAATGAGACTCATCATAGGGACTCATGTGTAAAAATGCAGTGCCTACACCTTCTTGGTCAAGATCATTAATGCCGACCCGACCACTAAAAGCCAACAGTAAGGGGCTGAGCACTTTATGATCGGTAACCGACCACTCCAGACCGGATGGTCGGGCATTATCAGATCGATAGCATCATTCTCAGTTCAAAAGACCATTGTGACCGGCCTCATGAAGACCGAGAATATGGCAAGATATGCTCCAGAAGATAAGACATCCTATTCTCACGGATAAGAATATAAGTTATCCTACTGTCATGGGGAAAAGTTGATAAGTCAGTGTCCTAATAGGATAAAGGAAGTGAAGGTAGTTTCGACTAAGAATTCTTATGGGAAAAGGAAAACAGTTTCTTTGCTATTATAAATAGGAGGGGAAAGCGTGCTTGTAAGAGAGATTTGAGAAGAGAACAAGAGAGAATTAGACTTGTAAACACAAAACAGATTAGAGAAACATATTTTGGTAATAAAACATCGTCCGTTCTGTGCCCGTGGATGTAGGTTGGATCTGATCTGCCGAACCACGTTAAATCTCTTTGTTGATTGGTGAATTTACTTATCTTTTGCGATATTTGCTTTTGGTTTCCCATAAACAAAACAAATTCACAGTTGGAGGAGGATTGTCTCGGGAGTAAAAAAACCCTTATTGCCCCTGAGACCAAAATCAGCCCTCAACAGTTGGCGCCGTCTGTGGGGAGCTCCAACAAAAAACAGATCGCGTAGTAAGACAATGGCAGAAGGTGGAAATCACCGGTCGTCAGGGAGTTCAACAGCGGATTGGAAAGAGAAGATTGAGGAAAATATGAGGAAAGATAGGGAGGAAAATCAAATCCTTTTGAAATCCATGATGAACAGACTGGAGGAAGATTGTCTCGGGAGTAAAAAAAAACCCTTATTGCCCATAAGACCAAAATCAGCCGTCAACAGATAGATTTTTCAATTGTTTTATTAACCATTTAATTTTCTCTCCTGGTGAGAAAGCCACCTAAATGATGACAATTGTGGAAATTTACTTCAATTCATTTTTTGAAACACTTCAAAGCTTCTTTCTGCAATGAAAAATTTGCACACTTATTGTCTTAAAAAAAAAATACATAAAAACATTCAATTACATCTAAAACTTATATTTTAAAACAATGCTCCAAAATCACAAATATATTTTATAAAAATCAAAGATGAGATGGAAAAAATAAGTTTATAATCCCATTTTATGGCAATGTGATAACTGTCAGTGATGCCGTTTTCATTTATAAAAAAAAATGTAAAATCTCCTTGTGAATTTTTTCACTCAGCAATAATTTAATTGTGATGTTTACAGATCCATCCCTTATGAATGCATTAGTTAGATAATAAAAGAAAGTTTTGAATTCACTATATATTGTATTTACAATGGTAGAAGTCTTTATATAAGCTACATAGGAAAACCAAAATAGGAAAGAAATTCTATAATTATGTATAATAATAATAATGAATATAATAAATCTTCATATGATAGGGAAATATAATATGGAAGGAATATCATAATTAATGTAATGTCCTTATCAAGGAAAAAATATCATGTATAATGTAATGTAATTTCCTTAACACCGTCCTTAAACTCAAGCTGGTGATGAAGGAACAAGCTTGAGTTTGCATCTTGAAATCGAAGATCGAAGTCTTGAAATTGGAAATCTTGAATCATGGTGATAATTGATGAGCTTTAACCTAAGAAGCCCGAAAGGGGAATCGAAGCCCGAGAGGGAGCCGAAGCCTAAGAGATAGTTGTAAGGGCCAAAATTGGGCCCAATGGTAAAATCGACATTTTACCCCAGGGCCAACCACCAAGCCCGAAGCCCATTAACAAATCCGACCCAAAAGATTAAACCAATAGGCTTCACGGCCCAAACCCATCGTCATCGGGGGACCAACGGACACCAGTTACCAGATCAAGAGGAAATCTGAACTCATAAACATCATCATAAAGTCGTCAGTTACCAGACATAAACTATCCATTAAATCGCTAGTTACAATAACTCCAATGGGCAAAAGAGAGACCCCATATCAGGAGGCCTATAAAAAAGGAGCCAAGCCATAAAGAAAGGGAGAGACATTTTACACGATCACCTATCACCGAATAAATTATAATACCCTGCCCTCACGGCAAACAGACGGAGACTGAGGTAACTTCTGGCCTTGTTCTCCTTACTTCAGACTTTCCATATTGCTGACTTGAGCGTCGGAGTGCTTACGGCTTCCACCACACCGGTGGGCAGTAACCTCCTCACTCTTACTACCCTTATTTTGCAAGTTTGCTAGTGCCCTTCATCTTAATTCTCGATTGTGGATCTCGGCCGAAATCAGCATCCACAATTTGGCGCCCATCGTGGGGCTGCTAAGTGGATTTTTGAAAAAATTAAACCCATTAGATTCACACACTACGAGCAACCGATAATGGTCGTAAGCAACGATCAGACGCTGGATCCTATGGTTGCACAACTTACCATGCTCCAAGAACGTTTACAAGCTTTAGAAGAGGAAAATTTGACAATGCGAAACTCCAACGTAAGCCTACAGGAAAAGCTGGAGCAGTTGTCATCCAACCCTCAGAATAACAACATTCATGGTCAGACCAGCGATCCAAGCAATCAAAGAAATCCGATAGTCCCGCCCCCATCAGATGGGCAAGACGACAATAATCCACCAATTTCACATGGCCTGACTCCTCTCTCGATCCCACTAATCAAATTGTCTGCTCCATAAGAAGATAGATGTTGTAATTCAAGGAAGCAATCATGTCCAGACTACCAGGGGTAAGGTTTCCAATCAGAAAGAGCAGAGCTGGAGTAATTTCTGATACTCCATTTGTTGAGTCAATTGTAGTTGTTGAACTGCCTCGAAAATTCAGCCCGCCCGAGATGAAGTTATATGATGGGTACACTGATCCAGACGACCACATAATACATTACAAGTAAAAGATGATGTCGATCGGCTTGTCCTCAAACCAATGAGAAGCTAGAATGTGCAGATGCTTTGGGGAAACATTGGTGGGGTCTGCCCTCACTTGGTTCATTAACTTGCCCTACAGATCCATCGAGTCCTACCAGCAGCTGGCTGACAAGTTCGTGCAACACTTTGCAAGTTCATGCAAACTAGAGAAGACTTCAGACGATCTCAATTCCATCCTGCAAAGAAAAAGAGAATCTCTACGGAGCTACGTGGCTCGGTTCAACAGGGAAAGAATTATTATTCCGGATCTCCACCAACCTACAGCGGTAGAGGCCTTCCAGAATGGACTGTTATATGATAGTGGACTTTACAAGAAATTAACCAAGTTCCGATGTTACACCATGGACCAGGTCATGGCGCGGGCCCATGTGGAAATAAGATGGGAAGAGGACAAAAAAAATAAGAGAAGGGATGACATTTCGAATACACGGGTTGATAAAAGGCCTGTTGCTCCCAGGCGACCCGACATGGTTATTTATTCTCATAAAGAAATGAGAAACCAATCCCGAGGAGAGCGAAAGCCTTTCTACAAAGATATTGACAGGCGACCAAGGCAATACAAAAACCGAGAAGAAACACCAGCAAGCAAACCCAGGCTCCCGGACTACAACTTTACAATTTCCCCAGGGGAATTGATATCAGTACTTAAGAAGATATGGAGTGAAGTGAAGTGGCATCCACGCTCTAGGGACGGCTCTACCAAAAAAGACACTAGAAAGTGGTGTGAATTCCACCGAGACTACGGCCACACGACAACAGAGTGTGTAGCCTTGAGATTGGAGGTCCTGGAACTATTAAACAAAGGATTTCTGAGAGATTTGCTCACTGAGAAAGGGAAAGCAACGTTGGCACGAAGGGACGAGAGAGATGGTCAAAGAGAAACTCCAACTCCACCGCCACTAGTAAACAACAATGTTAATGTTATTTCGGGAGGATCAGAAATCAACACGGAATATCGTATTCGATGGCTAAACGACATTTGAGAGCTCTTACTAGCAGTATTTCTCATACTACAATGGCTGTAGAGAAGATGTTCACCAATTTGACTATGGAGTTCCCAGACGACGGAGATTCACACAATTTAAATCCTCACCATGACGCTTTAGTCATCTCCTTGCAAGTGGCAAACTTTATGATCAAGCGAGTGTTGGTCGACATAGGCTCCTCATCTAATATCATTTTCGCTACAGCCCTCGCGGATATGGATACCGAGTTGGACAAAATAAACAGGCGGACTACAGTGTTGATTGGGTTTAGTGGAGAGCAAAAATTCACAATGGGAGAAATATCACTCCCAGTCTACGTAGCAGGAATTAATAAAATGACCACGTTTTTTGTCTTGGATAGCCATAACCTACAATCTAATCATGGGCAGACTGTGGATTCACGACATGAGGGCAGTCTCGTCCACATATCACCAAGTTATTAAATTCCCAACCAAATTGGGGGTTCAAGAGATTAAAGGTGATAGAGCTGCATCCAGAAGCTGCTATCAGACGACCTTGAAGGTGAAAGTTGAGTCTGCATAGCAATTACAGAGTGGATCTCGTGGTTCGGAACCGACACTACCAAATCTAAAGGAGCTCAACGAGGTCCAGATTCACCCTCAATTTACAGATCACAATGCACTGATTGGAGCTAATTTGGACCCCAGATTACGAGCCGACCTAGCAGAATTCCTGAAGAAGCGAACAATAGTTTTGCATGGTCTCACAAGGACATGACTGGAATTGACCCTGAGCTGATTACTCACGAATTGCATGTAGATCTAGACCACACCCCGGTGAGGCAAAAGAGAAGGAAGTTCGCCCCTGAAATAAATCGGATCATTGATGAAGAGGTTCAGAAGTTGTTGCAGAATGTGTTGGACAATTATGACTCATAGCGTCACTATTTGTACAGATTATGGTGTTGTTGTACAACTATGTGACAAATGAGATTGCACTCTTATCATTTGTGATTAGATCACCAAGATATATAAATGATAGGAATCCCTATGATTTGTTCCTGGATTGAGAATGATATTGAACAGTATCAGTCCACAAGGATACATCATTAAATATCTCTAGTCAGAGTATTATCGAGATTGGACATCGATAATACGTAAAAGACTAGTATTACACGTGTGCGCGGTGTGAGGGTACAACGACATAGTTCTCATATATTTGGGTATAAGATACTCATGCAAGTGTAATAGGAGGTTGTGTTTTTACCGATGGTACGAGAAACAGCTTCGCTCTGGATAGACCCCTTCGGAATTCCATTGGTAGTATAACTATGTGTCTATGGAAGTCCGAAATCAGGGTAGTGTATTTGGTCTTAACCTGGGACTTGCAACCGCTAATACTTGCGACAATCAATATGCTTTGGTTTTGGTCGTCCAGGGCTTTAAAACCGGTTCTGTGTACGCCTCTTCTGGGTATATTGAGAATCGTAGTGTATTGAGTGTGATGTCAAGATGGAAGTATCATTTAGTTATATTGTAGATGATGTTCACGTAGGATACATAACTGGTTCTCTTATATGCTGCCAGCAGTATCGGGATATTATGACTAGGTCATGTATATCCGATTATAGAGACTAGTTACCAGACATCCGATATGTGCTTCGTACGGGGCAGACACAATTCCAGCCTCAGACATAGTACGTGACCATCCGATACTGGATCGATATACACGATACCACGTATACTACGCCTGATATAGATCACTTATTCCTGTAAGAATGTTTCTGGAGAATTGGGTAGGCATGTCGCTTTTGCTAGAAGCCAACCTTGTCTTGTAAATCGGTAAAATCGTAGTACTAGGTACTTACGTGTTCGGATAGTCCGACGACCGTATTTACTACCAACATATCCGGGGATCTCATGGGTCGCTTCCCGAAGATTCACCGATGACGTATGACTCGCACTTTATTAATCTGGGATTAATTAGATGAGAGAGAAAATTAATCTGGGATTAATTGCGGAGATATTTTATCTGGGATAAAATATCATTAAAAGAGAGAAAACGATTAATTTGGAATTAATCGATTAAAATAATATATTCGATATATTATACGAAATTAGATTTCGACTCAGAATTAAAATTAGATTTTAATTCGGGCGAACGAGTTAATTTAGAATTAATTCTTTAGCGACGTGAATAATGATTTCGCTAGGCATAATTATTTAATTGCGTCGCAACGGAAAATTCGTTAATTTGGAATTAGCGAACCCGAGCCCGGGATTGTTTGCGAGCGCATTCGCATTTTGAATTCGAGTGCGGTATGCAAGTCAAATCAAGCGTCAAATCGCTAGTCGCATTAAGCGTCGAATCATTAGTCACTTTGAGTGATGTGACAACTTGTCACTTGATTTGATTGATTGATGTGATTGATGTGGGTTGTTGGATGCAATTAATTGCCAAATTTTGGCTCCAAAACCTTGTTGACTTTTTGAAAGTGGTATATGGTATTTGTTTAATTGTTTTTGGAAAACAATTAATCAATTTTACACATTTCTCTCTCTCTCTTTTTCCCTCCTCTTTCTCTCTCGGTCTTGGACCGATTCTTGTTCTTCTTTTTCTGGTTCATCACCGTGAAACACAATGAAGAAAAGAGGTGATTTTGTTGTAAAATCAAAGTGCTAGAACACTCTAGGAGACATACCAAGGTGATAGGGCAGAAATTTCGTGAGCTTGGAATCCATTTTGGAAGCTTGGAGCTTGAATACATCAATGGAGGACCATGATCGATTTTGGAGGAGGACAAATAGTGGACTGCCGTGAGCTTGGCAGTGGGCAGAAATGGAGTTTTTTGTTCTTCGTAGCATCCAATCCGTTCATTGTGAGTATGATTCTGCCATACTTCTTTGTGTATTCATACTTGTTTCATTGTTTTAAAATGATCATTGGGACTTAATAGAAACCCAACAATGGTATCAGAGCCATTAAAAGTATGAAACTTAATTAGGGTTAAAATTTGGGTAAAAATGATTTGAGCATATTTGGATGAAATTGGATGTTTGAGTATGCTTAATTGTTGATAACATGGTGTTATGCATTGTCAATTTGATGAATTTTGAATTGGACAAATTTTCCCCAATTGGATTAGCTTGGCCGAATCCTCCTTATGCCCTAATGTCTTGGTTTTTGATTTTTTGATCATTGGATGTGTTGGAAATCAATTGGAATGATGATTTAATGTTTATTGGATTCAATTGGATTGAAATTAAAATTGGACATAAAAATCCTCATTTAGCCGAGACATATATAGCATGTAATGGGTTTGATTTTTTGATGAAATGTGTTGGACATGTTTTGTTGTAAATAAGCATGATTAATTGTACAAATTTGTATTTTGGAAATATTGATTGGTAATTAATTGTGTAATACACTTTAGTTAATATAATTGAGAAATTTGGAATTTTTGGAATTATATTATTTAGGCTTAAATTGGATTTGGGCTTTAAACGTTGTTATTGGACTAATTGGGCTTGGTTGTACCAAGTTGGGTTTAGGCTAAATTGGTTGGATCCAATTGGGCCCAAAACCGCTTCCATAAAGCCCAAATGCGACTAATGGACCTTTAAAATTTAATTGGGCCTAATGGGCCTAAATTGATCTCTAGGCTTATGGGGTAATTCCTTGATTGGGCTTTGGTTGCTGAAGCCCACGCCTTAAAGAAATTAATTAAAAGCTCATTGGACTTTAATTAAATTAACGTTGGACGTTAATCGGGCTTTGAGACCCGAAACGATTAAATTTGGAATTTAAGTCGTAAAAATTCATTAATAAAGTGTAGTATTTAATTTGGAATTAAATAGCGAATTAATATTAAATACAAATTGAATTGGATTTAATTATGTAGTTTAATTTAATTCGAGAATCCGTACTTTGAGTTTATTCGCAAAACGAGTTTGACTCGCGCAAAATCAAATCGTTGTTTGAACATTGGATGGTCACTATTATCTGATTAATTAATTTGATTAGATTGATTGATAACATGCTTGTGTGAATACATGGTTGCGATGCATGAATAATGTATATCGGATGGATATTAGATGGGTGGGGCAATTTTAGAAATTGTTGTAATAAATTTGGAATTTATTAATTGGACCTGCGTGTCCAGCCTTTTTACCTCCTTATTCTTTGTATTCTCTTCTCACCTATTCCCTTCAATGTAAATGAGTTTTCTTTAGAAGTGTAGTGTAACGGGTAGAAGTAAATACTTGTGCTAGCGAGAGAGAGGAAATTGAGAGATTTGATCTAGGATCAATGTGTAAAGTATCCATCCGCATATCATTATTATTTAATTATACGCGCTTTATTATGTGTTTAGAATGCATGTTTAAAGGTGTATGATGATGAGACCTTAACAAAGATAATAAATTGGTTTCCAATTTGCACGCGAAAAACCCTCAAATAATATTAAGCGTTTTTCCTTCCATTGAGTGATTCTTCCTCAAGATCCGAGACTGGCATTGGCTTGTTGGCCAAAGTCAAGGCCTTTGTCCGTCGAGGATGTGTTTGAATCACGAGAGCTTTGTTCCATATTGGTGTCTTCTCCAAGTTGTGGTTTGTTGGCCAAAGTCAAGACCACTTCTTGTCCATCGACATTGATTACGAAGCTTTCCATGGTCAATGGGTCACGCTTAACTGGGATCACTAAGTTTGTTGTGCCAAAGCCAAAGCTTAGTTGATTCAGAGGAAAAAGGTTAGGTAATATATTGGATATATTGGCATATATAAGATATATGTTTCGGACTTGGATGTCCCCCTACTGGATCTAGGAATTGGATTGGATCCAATTGATCTTAGAGATCTACCTAGTTAATTATCATACAATTTGTTGGCCAAAGTCAAGATTGTGTGATATTTAACGGGATCCCGAGTACTCGACGGAGGGTTAGAGGCTCGCAGAAAAATAGTGGGAGGCAAAAATTGAATTTGCAATATTCGTTTAATTACTTGCCATACGCGCTCAATCAAATATCATTCGTCAAATAATGAAATGTTAGTTGGACTAATATTTAAATTGTTGTTTTAATTAACAGTTGGACTGTATTCAAACAAATTAAAAGTATAGTTGATTAATATAGTTGGACTATAATAATCATTATATTTAAAGTACCTGAAATCGTTGATTAAATAGTTGGACTATTAGAATCAATATAAAATTGAAAGATTGACATTTAAAACATAATCCTAGGGAAAATGTATTTAAATGATTTAATTTTCAAAATTGGGAATAATTTCAGGATGGTCCTGGAAACTAATAAGTTACTTTATTTGATAAAATAACATATTAGGCCTAAGCCCGGAGTTAAGCAAATAGTAGAGCATAATCTTTGGAAGATTTATGTGATGATAACTTTAATGCTTAATCCATTAAGCCTGTCGCAGTAGACTCCTTAATTTCTTAATCAGAACTAAGGATTAGATCCTTAAAGTATGATAAAGAAATTGAAGGATCTTCATAGATCTATGTATATATTTTAGAAGTAATAAATTGCAATAGTAAACTCTTGGAGAGTTAATGACTATTCTCAAGGAGACAAAGTCAAACTTTGCATTAGGCAAGTAGCGCAAGGCGCACCTTACTTTGATATTCTAGAAACCCGAGGCTTGGCCAAAGGCTACTGGAATGTCAAAAGGGCAAAGACAAAATCATTATAATCTTCTGGGAAGATAAAAAGACATATCCCAAAATGTCTGCCTAAATTGTGGCAAAAGGATCGCGGAAGCGTGACTGCCGTTTGGACAAAGCAGACATGAATGAATTGAAGACAAACAAGGCTCTGAATATGTTCACTACTAGTATTAAAATTGGATTTTAAATACTTAGTGTGGTACATAAATATATACTGATGTTCAGAATCTGCTATGAGCAGGATACTGACTTCAGTTGAGATTAATCTGCGAATTAGAAACGGGACGAAAGTCGTTGTTTCAACCGTAGATACCTAAGTTTAGGAACTACCTTCGGGTGTGTACTTAAATTAGGAAACTGTTATAATGTGACTAGTTTGACTAGAAACATCATCTCTATACCAGTGTTTAACCGCTGCGGGTGAACCTTTATATTCTAGAACACTAAAGTGTTTTATTATATAAAGATGATATTGAGATAAACACATTAGATGTTAATAACATAATTTATATTTTGAATATAAATAAATCTCAAACATATAACATGACAAACAAATAGCTCAAACTGATATGATCAGAAGAAACATATTGTGGCATTGTTGTCTGAGACACAATTAAACAAGACTCGTATATCCACACTTTTGAATAGTGGGTACTAGGACAGATTTGACTCCATTCAAATAAAGTCAACGAATCTAGTTTATTGGGCAATATGCCTAAAACACTATTTACTTGGTAAAAGTGAAAATGTCACCGATCTGTTAGCCCTAGTTCATAGTGAAGCAAGTGGGCCCATATCTAGCTAGGCTAGAGGTGGATATGAATGTTTCGTGACCTTTACGGATGTGACATCGCGTTATGGTTATGTGTTTCTTTTGAAGAACATAAATCAGAAACTTTTATAGTTTTTTTGACGCGAAATAGACAAACAGATCGGCTAAAGTATTAAACCGTCATGGTGAGACCGTAATGGAAAATAATTAAGCAATAAGTTTCTAATATACTTGAAAGAGTAAAGTATTCTTTCAATGAGGACTCCTCCCGGAACACGTCAATTTGACGGTGTGTCCGAACAGGATAAACCGAATTTTGTTGGACATGATAAGGTTAATCATGAGTCGCTCTGAGCTACCATTTCCTTCAACGGATAAGCATAAACAGTGCAGAACTTATTTAGAATAAGGTTCCATTAAAATCTGTTTGACATATTTCATATTAGATATGAACAAGAAAGAAACTGGGTTTCTCAATCCTGAATATTTGGGATGCTAGGCATACGTTTAGATGATACCAAACTAGAACACAAATTGGATAAGTGCCAATTGTAGGTTATCCTAGGGATACCAAAGTATAGTACTTATACAACTCACAAGAGAACAATTTAATTGTTGCTCACCATGCAGTTTTCCTAAGAGAAATACCGATATGCAGTGGTAAGTGGGAGGATAGTAAAACTCGATGAAAATCGGAGTAATACTATTCAAGGCACCGATTCTTTAATGGAACACAGATAGTTCATCAAGGATGAAACTATACCATTAATCTTCAAATACACAAGAACCACGTAAGTCGGAGAGAGTCAGAAAACATCCTAGGGTATGAGTTTCTAATCTCACCTCATAAAGATGTCAATCTTATTGAGGTATATCAACTGACTACGTATGAGGAAGTGATACAAAGTATCGACTCCCTATTATGGAAAAGTGCCATGAATCCGAAATGGATTCCATGTAGATCAATCAAGTTTGGATACTAGTTGATGTACCGCAAGGCATTGTGCCTATTGGTACTTATAAGTCTTCAAGGAAGACATACATGGATGGCAACATACCAACGCATAAAGCTAGGCTTGTAGCGGAAAAGTATCGTTATCAACATTGTGTTGATTACGATTCAACCTTTTACCTGTTGCCACGGTAAATCCATTTGGATAATACTTGCTAATGCTGCATGTTTCATTTATGAAATATGTCAGCTGACAGGAAAATCGCTTTCCTTAAATGGAAAGCTTTCGGAGGATGTTTACAACATCCTGTCGATTTTGTCGTACCAAAACTAGCAAACAAGGTTTGCAGGTTATTCGATCCATGTTTGGATTGAAGCAAGCATTATGTTCTTGGAATTATCGTTTTGATGTAATCATAATAGTTTATGATTTAATTCAAAATGAAAATGATTCTTGTGTATGTAAGGAGGTTAGTGGGAGCGCACTGACAGTGGTTGTCCTATAAAATAATGATAATATGTCATTTCTTGGAAATGATATTCCCAATAAAACTATCGGTGAAATCTTGGCTTTCGAGAAAATTCTCTATAGAATTCTTGTGAGAAACAACTTTTATTCTAGGAATAAAGATCTACTGGGATAGATAAAAAAGTTGTTGAAACTCTCCGAGAAATCGTACATTGAAAAATATACGCGACCTGGTGTCTCATACGCTTTGAGCATATGGATTCACAAACAGGCCAATCCAAGTGATAGTCACTGGATTGATGTTAAGAACATCCGTTAGTATCTTAGAGAATTAAGGATGTTGTCTTAAACTATGGAGATGGAGAACCTGAAGTGACTGGGTTCACTACTGCAAGTTTCCTAACCGGTAAAGACGACTATAAGTCGCAAACGGTACTATACAGTTTGAATAACGGAACAGTGAGCTGGAAATCTTCCAAGCAAGATACTGTTATCGAATAAACAACAAATGCGGAATATTGATGCAGCTGAGGCAGCAATAGAAGCCATTTGGGTCGACAATAAATCTAATTAGATTAGATATAATTCTGTTAGCTGCTGAGCTAAGGCGTCAGCACAGGCTAAAGAATTAACGGTCTCATCAACGATCCAGATAAATACTTCGACTATTCATCTGATTCGTTCGGATCATACATCGTGACGATGTGATGATCGAATAAATAGCATCAGACGATAATCATGCAAATCTGCTGACGAAAGCATTTTCTCAGCAGTTTGAGCCAACCGTACATAGTTCGGGTGTTAAACACACTCGAGTGACTGGCTATAGGCCAAGTGGGAGATTGTTGGACAATTATGACCCATAGCGTCACTATTTGTACAGATCATGGTGTTGTTGTACAAATTAACTATGTGACAAAGGAGATTGCACTCTTATCATTTGTGATTAGATCACCAGATATATAAATGATAGGAGGTCCCTATGATTTGTTCTTGGATTGAGAATGATATGAGACAGTATCAGTCCACGAAGGATAAATCATTAAATATCCCTAGTCAGAGTATTATCGAGATTGGACATCGATGAATACGTAAAATACTAGTATTACACTTGTGCGCGTTGTGAGGGCACAACGGCATAGTTCTCATATATTTGGGTATAAGATACTCATTCAAGTGTAATAGGAGGTTGTGTTTTACCGATGGTACGAGAAACAGCTTCGCTCTGGATAGACCCCTTCGGAATTCCATTGTAGTATAACAACTATGTGTCTATGGAAGTCCGAAATCAGGGTAGGTGTATTTGGTCTTAACCTGAGACTTGCACCGCTAATACTTGCGACAATCAATATGCTTTGGTTTTGGTCGTCCAGGGCTTTAACCGGTTCTGTGTACGCCTCTTCTGGGTATATTGAGAATCGTAGTGTATTGGGTGTGATGTCAAGATGGAAGTATCACTTCAGTTATAATGGAGATGATGTTCACGTAGGATACAGAACTTGTTCTCTTATATGCTGCAGCTATCGGGATATTATGACTAGGTCATGTATATCCGATTATAGAGACTAGATACCAGACATCTGATATGTGATTCGTACGGGGCAGACACAATTCCAGCCCCAGGCCTAGCACGTGACCATCCGATGCTGGATCGATATACACGATACTACGTATACTACGCCTGATATAGATCGCTTATTCCTGTAAGAATGTTTATGGAGAATTGGGTGGGCATGACGCTTTGATAGAAGCCAACCTTGTCTTGTAAATCGGTATAAACGTAGTACTAGGTACTTACGTGTTCGGATAGTCCGACGACCGTATTTACTGCCAACATATCCGGGATCTCATGGGTCGCTTCCCGAAGATTCACCGATGACGTATGACTCACACTTTATTAATCTGGGATTAATTAGATGAGAGAGAAAATTAATCTGGGATTAATTGCGGAGATATTTTATCTGGGATAAAATATCATTAAAAGAGAGAAAACGATTAATTTGGAATTAATCGATAAAATAATATATTCGATATATTATAACGAAATTAGATTTTGACGCGGAATTAAAATTAGATTTTAATTCGGGCGAACGAGTTAATTTAGAATTAATTCGTTAGCGACGTGAATAGTGATTTCGCTAGGCATAATCATTTAATGCGTCGCAACGGAAATTCGTTAATTTGGAATTAGCGAACCCGAGCCCGGGATCGTTTGCGAGCGCATTCGTATTTCCAATTCGAGTGCGGCTGCAAGTCAAATCAAGCGTCAAATCGCTACTCGCATCAAGCGTCGAATCATTAGTCACTTTGAGTGATGTGACAACTTGTCACTTGATTTGATTGATTGAAGTGATTGATGTGGGTTGTTGGATGCAATTAATTGCCAAATTTTGGCTCCAAAACCTTGTTGACTTTTTGAAAGTGGTATATGGTATTTGTTTAATTGTTTTTGGAAAACAATTAATCAATTTTACACATTTCTTTCTCTCTCTCTTTTTCCCTCCTCTTTCTCTCTCGGTCTTGGACCGATTCTTGTTCTTATTTTTCTGGTTCATCACCGTGAAACACAAGGAAGAAAAGAGGTGATTTTGTTGCAAAATCAAAGTGCTAGCACACTCTATGAGACATACCAAGGTGATAGGGCAGTAATTTCGTGAGCTTGGAATCCATTTTGGAAGCTTGGAGCTTGAAGACATCAATGGAGGACCATGACCGATTTTGGAGGAGGACAAATAGTGGACTACCGTGAGCTTGACAGTGGGCAGAAATGGAGTTTTTTTTTATTCGTAGCATCCAATCCGTTCATTGTGAGTATGATTCCGCCATACTTATTTGTGTATTCATACTTGTTTCATTGTTTTAAAATGATCATTGGGACTTAATAGAAACCCAACAGAATGGAGCGGTCAGGGAAGTGCAGTTTCCAGAGTGGCTTGCAAATGTTGTCGTTGTGAGAAAAAAGAATGGAAAGTGGAGAGTTTGCATCGACTTTACGGATCTAAACAAAGCTTGCCCAAAAGATTCATTCCCACTACCACATATGGATTCGATGGTCGATGCTACAGCTGGACATGAGTTGTTGAGCTTCATGGATGCGTATTCATAGGGGTGTGCATCGGTCGGTTCGGTCGGTTAATCCTTGATTTTTTAACTGAACCGAAATTCGTTAAGTAAATGTATAACCGATTTAACCATATTATGACACATAACCATTAACCAATTTAATCATTATATTTCGGTCGGTTTTGGTTAATTCGGTTATTAACCAGTCCAACAAATATAAATTCATCAACTCAACATTCAACAAAGTAATTTAACACAAATATAAATTCGTATTCATCAAATTTAATATTTAACCCAATATTATGAAATTTTGGGTTTCTTAATAGCCAATAATTTAATAATTTTTGGTTTTAACAATTTATCTAACAATCGGTCTATGAAATTTTTTTATTTACTTATTTAGGGTTTTGAAGCATGTATATATTTCTATTAATCGGTCGGTTTGGTTATACGAATTTCATAACTGTAACCGAACCGAATAACCAAAAAAGTTAAAAATTTTAACCGTAAAAACCAATTTAATCACAATAACTGAACCGTTATAAAAAATAGGTCGGACGGAACGGTTCGTTAATCGGTTAAAACCGATTAATGCACACCCTTATGTATTCAGGCTACAACCAGATCCTCATGCACCCTGAGGATCAAGAGAAGACAGCATTTGTCACTAACCGAGGAATTTATTGCTACAAGGTTATGCCGTTCGGCTTAAAGAATGCAGGGGCAACATACAAACGACTGGTCAATAAGATGTTCGCCAGTCAAATTGGGAAGACAATGAAAGTTTATATAGACGATATGCTGGCGAAGTCTTTTAAATCGGAACATCACCTCAACCATCTGGAGGAAGCCTTCAACATTATGGACATGTACGGAATGAAGTTGAACCCAACTAAGTGTGTGTTTGGTGTTGCCTCAGGGAAAATCTTGGGATACGTAGTCACTCGACGAGGGATAGAAGCGAATCCAGACCAGATCAAGTCAATCCTCGACATCCCCTCACCTTCCAACCCAAAGGATGTCATGCGACTAGCATGGAGGATTGCCGCATTAAACATGTTCATCTCAAAATCCACGGATAAGAGTTTTCTGTTCTTTTCAGCTTTAAAAAAGGTCAACAGTTGCTTGTGAAGAAGCGCTGAAAGGGCTCAAGCAATATCTTACAACTCCACCTCTGTTGTCAAAGCCACTCGACAATGAGAGGCTTTATCTCTACTTGGGAGTATCAGAACACGCGGTTAGTGCAGTCTTAATAATAGAGGAGGCGGAAATCCAACTCTCAGTCTACTACGTAAGTAAAGCATTGCTGGGAGCAGAATCACGCTACCCGTTAATGGAGAAGTTGGTATTCGTTCTAATTACTGCTGCAAGAAAACTCAGACCATACTTTCAGGGACATCCGATCACGGTATACACGACATATCATCTGAGAAGCATACTCCATAAACTAGAACTTTCAGGGAGATTAATGAAGTGGGCATCGAACTTGGGGAACACGATATATATCATACCTACCTAGGACCGCCATCAAATCTCAAGCTTTAGCGGACTTCATAGCCGACTTCACTCCCAGCCTACTTGCTGTAGCTGAAATCGAAGTCTGCTCTATCTGTTCGACGATTCCTTAGAAACTAGCAGTCGACGGATCCAGTAACAAAAAAAGGTGTGGTCTTGGGATTATGATTACTACTCCGAAAGGCGAAATTCTACAACAAGCAATCAAGTGCGGATTTAGAGTGACCAACAACGAGGCAGAGTATGAAGCACTTATTGCAGGGTTGTCCTTAGCCAAGGAACTGGGAGCCATGAAGATAGAAGTAAAATCCAATTCTCAGTTGATTGTCAACCAGATCCAGGGGTCTTATCATGCACGAGGTCTTCAGATGGCGTCCTATTTAGAAAAGGTAAAGGATATTCAGTCGACATTTGAAGAATTCATTATAACCCAAATCCCAAGAAGTGAAAACTCCCAAGTAGATGCTCTGGCCATCCTTGGATCAACAATGGAGGGAGACAAACCACGCACAATACCAGTAGTATATTTGAACTGGCCGGCAATTTGGAAGGAAGAAACAACTGTCGCATCGGTCGATTCAAGTGACATTTGGATGTCACATATTGTTAAGTATTTGCAGGAAGGTGTGCTTCTAGACGACAAACCGCAAGCCAGAAAAGTCCAGAGACAGTCTGCAAGGTTCGTGATATTCGACGGTCAGCTGCTAAGAAGATCGCTTTCAGGGCCTTACTTGAAGTGCCTCACACACGACGAAGCGCGGCATGTGTTGACAGAGCTGCACAAAGGGGAATGTGGGAACCACTCCGGTGGCAGGAGCCTAGTTCTTCGAGCCCATTCGACATGATACTAGTAGCTGACAATGAGGTCCGACTCAGCTGAATTCACTAAAAGGTGCGACAAATGTCAAAGGTTTGCTCCAGTTCCACATCTCCCACCAAAAAAACTCAATCTCATAATCTCTTATTGGCCGTTCATGAAGTGGGGAATGGACATCGTATGAAAACTTCCAGTCGCGCCAGGCCAACGTGTCTACATGCTTGTGTTGACAGATTATTTCTTGAAATGGATCGAAGCTGAATCATTCGCCAGAATACGTGACAATGAGGCACAAACATTCGTCAGGAAGAATATCATCTGTCGGTTTGGCATACCGAGAGAAATCGTGACTGACAACAGCTCTCAATTCATCAGCCATCAATTTCAAGACTTCTGCATGAATTGGGGCATAAAGTTGAGCTTTTCAACCCCACGCTTCCCACAAGCGAACGACCAGGCCGAATCGTCTAACAAAATGATTTTGAATATTTTGAAGAAGAGGTTGGAGAAGGCTAAAGGCGCTTGGGTGGATGAACTTCCAGGAGTGTTGTGGTCATACAGGACGACAACTCGTTCTTCAACAGGCGAAATCCCTTCATACTGGCATTTGGAACGAAAGCAGTAATACCGATAGAAGAAGCCATCCCATCCCCACGGTACCAATGGCTCGACGACGAAACAAATCGACAACAAATAAATTTCAATCTCGACACGATTGATGAATTAAGGGACCAAGCTTCCATTCGACTGGCTGTTCATCAACAGAGGATGGCCAGATTCTTCGACAAGAACGTCAGGAGCAGGACATTCAAGGAGGGAGATTGGGTCCTACGCAGAGTATTCCAGAACACAAATGAGATTGGAGATGAAAAGTTGGGACCAAACTGGGAAGGTCCGTACCTCATCATAAAAATTATCGGGAGAGGAGCCTACAAGATGCAAACCTTGGAAGGGAATCTTGTCCGCAACAGTTGGAACGTCGTTCATCTTAAGTGGTTCATCGGCGGTAACACTTAAGTTTTGTTATTTTTAGATGTAGTTACCTTTCGCAGTACTTAGTTATTTTTCAAAATATGAAATAAAGAAATTTGTAGAAGTCATTCGACTGATTACAATAAAAATTCATCCATAAAAATCATTTGTCCGCGACTATACTTCATACGACAAAATAATGTACCTTGTTCAAAATATCGGCATACCACATTTCCATTATACAAAGCAATTTCACATTATACAAAATGTTAAATTAAAAAGAAAACATAATTACATTAACATTTAAATCCCTTAAATTTCAAGCGCATTGGCTGGTTCTTCTTCGGCAGCTGTGGGAACACTGGTAGGAACATCTTCTTGGGCTTCGAGCTCCATCCTCGTTTCAGTATCTACCTCAACCGGTCCAACATCTTCCCCTTCCTCCAATCGCTCTTCGGCCCTTTCCACTTCAGCTTCAGGAATTGCCACTGACTCTACCTCGCCTTTCCTTGATTCAACTTCATCACATTTTTCTTCTTCACCATCCTCCGTCGACGAGGAAAGCCCAGCTACACGTCATTCGTACTCCCAAATCCACTTCTCAGGCTTCCAGTCGACATGTTTCCTAGCAAGATACTCCTTCATCAAATCATATTTGTCTTTCATCATGGAGTCGATGAAAATTTCCTCCATCTGTTCTAATAATTGTTCTTTTTCCTTCTTCACGCTCTCAAACTATGCTTATAGCTGTCGATAGTTAATTCAGACGTTTCCTTCTCCATTTTTAAGGAGTAGTTTTAACTTCTTTCAACTCATTCTCAAACCCTTTTTCCTTTCTCTAAGAAGCGATCAGCCCGGATTTCAATTCTGAAGCCTCATTCCTCACCGCCGACAACATTTTTTCTAGCTCCCTGATCCTTCGTTGACTCGACTCTGCATTTTTTCGCATGTATAGACTACATTCCAATGCCTGAAAAGGCCCACGTTAGAGATCATTCAACCATAAAAAAGTGTGTATTCACTATACTCACTTGATAGTTCAGAGATATGGCTTTCCTCATAGCCTCCACTGGACCAATCCGTGTTAACCTTTCTTCATCCCCCTCTAGAAGAAGCCCGTCCACAAATGAGTCGATGCTTGAAGGGTCGGAGATTGCAGTTGACTCGCGAGGAACCTTTAAAATGACATTGTCAGCGTCTTTCTCCACCTCGGTTATGGATTTCCTTTTCTTCCCTGCAGAAATCATTTCAGTCGACTTCCCCTTTTCTGCAACAGCTTCTCTCGAGATGACTTCTTTGGGTTGGGGACCAGTTTTTTTTTTACTTCCGGCTATTTAATCTTCAACTTTCTTGCTTTCCTCTGATTCTTCATTTCGTCGAGTGAGGCTACTGTAAATGGACCAGTCATCATGTCCTCTGCGCATGAAAGTATTTGCAGGAAGGCGTGATTCCAGACGACAAACCGCAAGCCAGAAAAGTACAGAGACAGTCTGCAAGGTTCGTGATATTCGACGGGCAGTTGCTAAAAAATCGCTTTCAGGGCCTTACTTGAAGTGCCTCACACACGACGAAGCGCGACATGTGTTGACAGAGCTGTACGAAGGGTAATGTGGGAACCACTTCGGTGGCAGGAGCCTAGCTCTTCGAGCACATTCGACAGGATACTACTAGCAGACAATGAGGTCCGACTCAGCTGAATTCACTAAAAGGTGCGACAAATGTCAGAGGTTTGCTCCAGTTCCACATCTCCCACCAGAAAAACTCAATCCCATCATCTCTCATTGGCCGTTCATGAAGTGGGGAATGGACATCGTAGGAAAACTTCCAGTCGTGCCAGACCAACGTGTGTACATGCTTGTGTTGACATATTATTTCTTGAAATGGATCGAAGCTGAATCATTCCCCAGAATACGCGACAAGGAGGCACAAACATTCGTCTGGAAGAATATCATCTGTCGGTTTGGCATATCGAGAGAAATCATGACTGACAACGGCTCTCAATTCATCAGCCATCAATTTCAAGACTTCTGCAGGAATTGGGGCATAAAGTTGAGCTTTTCAACCCCACATTTCCCACAAGCGAACCGTCAGGCAGAATCGTCCAACAAAATGATTCTGAATACTTTGAAGAAGAGGTTGGAGAAGGCTAAAGGCGCTTGGGCGGATGAACTTCCAGGAGTGTTGTGGTCATACAGGACGACGGCTCGTTCTTCAGCAGGCGAAACCCCCTTCACACTGGCATTTGGAACGGAAGCAGTAATACCGATAGAAGAAGCCATCCCATCCCCATGGTACCAATGGCTCGACGATGAAACAAATCGACAGCTGATGAATTTCAATCTCGACACGATTAATGAATTAAGGGACCAAGCTTCCATTCGATTGGCTGTTCATCAATAGAGGATGGCCAGATTCTTCGACAAGAACGTCAGGAGCAGGACATTCAAGGAGGAGAGATTGGGTCCTACGCAGAGTATTCTAGAACACAAAGGAGATTGGAGATGGAAAGTTGGGACTAAACTGGGAAGGTCCGTACCTCATCACAAAAAATTTCGGGAGAGGAGCCTACAAGCTGCAAACCTTGGAAGGGAATCTTGTCCGCAACAGTTGGAACGCTGTTCATCTTAAGCGGTTCATCTGGTAACACTTAAGTTTTGTATTTTTAAATGTAGTTACCTTTCGCAGTACTTAGTACTTAGTTATTTTTCAAAATATGAAATAAAGAAATTTGTAGAAGTCATTCGACTGATTGTAATAAAAATTCATCCATAAAAATCATTCGTCTGCGACTATACTTCATACGAAAAAATAATGTGCCTTGTTCAAAATATCGGCATACCACCTTTCCATTCTATAAAGCAGTTTCACATTATACAAAATGTTAAATTAAAAAAAAAAATCATAAGTACATTAGCATTTAAAACCCTTAAATTTCAAGCGCACTGGCTGGTTTCTTCTTCGGCAGCTGCGGGGAACGCTGGTAGGAACATCTTCTTGGGCTTCGAGCTCCATCCTCGTTTCAGTATCGACCTCAGCCAGTCCAACATGTTCTCCTTCCTCCCATCGCTCTTCGGCCCTTTCCACTTCAGCTTTAGGAATTGCCACTGACTCTACCTAGCCCTTCCTTGATTCAACTTCATCACATTTTTTCTTCTTCACCATCCTCCGTCGACGAGGAAAGCCCATCTACACGTCGTTCGTACTCCCGAATCTACTTCTCAGGCTTCCAGTCGACATGCTTCCTAGCTGTCGATAGTTAATTCAGATGTTTCCTTCTCCATTTTTAGAGTAACCTTAACTTCATTCAACTCATTCTCAAGCCATTTTTCCTTTCTGTGAGAAGTGATCAGCCCGAATTTCAGTTCTGAAGCCTCCTTCCTCACCACCGATAATGTTTTTTCTAGCTCCCTGATCCTTCATTGACTCGACTCCAAATTTTTTCGCATGTATAGACTACATTCCAATGCCTGAAAAGGCCCAGGTTAGAGATCATTCGACCAAAAAAAGAGTGTATTCACTATACTCACTTGATAGTTTAGAGATATGGCTTTCCTTATAGCCTCCACTGGACCGATCCGTGTTAACCTTTCTTCATCCCCCTCTAGAAGAAGCCAGTCCACAAATGAGTCGATGCTAAAAGGGTCGGAGATTGCAGTTGACTCGCGAGAAACCTTTAAAATGACATTGTCAGCGTTTTCTTCCACCTCGGTTATGGATTTCCTTTTCTTCCCTGCAGAAATCATTTCAGTCGACTTCCCATTTTCTGCAACAGCTTCTCTCGAGACGACTTCTTTGGGTTGGGGACCAGTTTTTTTTTACTTCCGGCTCTTTAATCTTCAACTTTCTTGCTTTCCTCTGATTCTTCATTTCGTCGAGTGAGGCTAATGTAAATGGACCAGTCATCATGTCATATGCGCATGAAAGTTCCTCAGGTTTTAGGGCCTTTCGAAATTTAGACTCTCCGTATAACTCTCGATACGACCATCTATAATTTATCATGGGCAATACGTCGTTACAAAAGGCCAGAAGTGTACCTTCTCCTTCTCGGCTGAAGATATCCCTCCACAACAGAGTTGCCCTTAATCTCTTCTCCACTAAGATGCTTTTTAAGTATCTTTCTTCAGCAGGCAAAGCTAGAATCGATTTGGTGTTGGAAATTTTCGAGTAGTCGAGTCAAATGATCTATTTCTTAGAGGATCTGCAACGAAAAATACATGGTTATTCCAATTCATAAGTGAGATTCGAGGATTAAACATTAAAGAAAATGTGCTACTCACTCGAAAAACTCCAATATTCTGGGATTCGACCAGCCCCGGCCGATCCAAATATACCCTCACCCCTTGCAAAGAAATAATTGGATTGCCAATTCCCCCATCATTAGTCGGTAATCCAGTAAATAAGTATGTCTTCCTCTGACGAAGAATCAAGGTATATCTTCCTTTCTCCTTCAAATTTTCTTTCAGGTATTATGTGGCCAAGACATCTTTCATCTCAAAAAGCACTCCTAACTCGAAAGACATGCATTCAATCGACAATAAAATCCTACATGCATTAGACATCAACTGAGAAGGAGCAACCTCAAAATTATCCAGAACTTCCCAAACTAGTCTTGGTATGGGGAACCTCAGCCACTCAGAGAATAGACGCACGTAGAATCCCATCAACCCCAGAACTTTATAATCAATCCTCTCACTCGACAGAGGTACCCTTAGTTCCAAAGAGTCAGGAAACCTATATTTGCACATGAGTTCCCTTAGCAGCTTTCCAGTCATTCGACTAGTAGGATTCTTAGATAATAAGTTAGTTGGTTCGCTTGTACTAGGTAATTCACTCGACTCTCCAACGGCTAGTAATGTCCTTAGAGGTATAGGTGGGAACTTATTAGGATAACTCAGCTACGGTTATTATCCCAGCCTCAATCAGATCTTGATACGACCAAACCTTATATACTTCACCCACTTCCGTCTCATTTGAAGATGACTCGACAAACTCATCAATTTTAGCACCTAAACTGCCTAAGGATTCTCCACTCGACATCCTCAAAACGACAAGCATATAAACATTAAACTCCTTAAAAAAAAGTCCCCTAAAGATCAAAACCCACAAACACAATTCTCAAAATAGATCTGAGGTCCTAAAGATCAAACAGTCTATACTACCTAAGAACAACTTGAATCTACACTATGAATGTTTAAAGAAAATGAAGAACAAGAGTTGAGTTTTTGAAGAATAGCTTGAAGACTTGAGAGCCCTCCCAACTCGACCTCTAATACGGAATTTGAGAATGAGGCAAATGATCATTCAAAGCTCTCTTATACACCCTTCCATTTTTGGCGCTCAAATTCCCGCCAAAACTCCTCGTAACTAACGCTAGGGTTGCATTAAAATGGCTAGAGAAAAACCTAGAAGTATTCATAGTGTCGAATGAGAACATAGAAGGCCTGACAAGAAAAATGGTCACTCAACATAACACACTTGAAAGTCTTGGCTTAAAGAACATTCTAACTATCTGACGTTGTCGAATGAGATTACTCATGAACCATCATCTGGTTCATTCGACAGGGGACATTCCCCATAGGCTCCTGTGGAGTCAAATTAAAGATATGGACTTCCCTCAGTCCATACGACATGTCAAGTCAAATAAAAACATGGACTTCCTCTGTCCATACGACATGTCGAGTGTGATTACTCATGAACCATCATCTGGTTCAGTCGACATGGGACATTCCCCTTAGGCTCATGTGGAGTCAAATTAAAGATATGGACTTCCCTCAGTCCATACGACATGTCGAGTCAAACAAAAGCATGGACTTCCCCTGTCCATACGACATGTCGAGTGTGATTACTCATGAACCATCATCTGGTTCAGTCGACAAGGGACATTCCCCTTAGGCTCCTGTGGAGTCAAATTAAAGATATGGACTTCCCTCAGTCCATACGACGTGTCGAGTCAAACAAAAGAATGGACTTCCTCTATCCATACGACATGTCGAGTGTGATTACTACTGAACCATCATCTGGTTCAGTCAATAGGGGACATTCCCCATAGGCTCCTGTGGAGTCAAATTAAAGATATGGACTTCCCTCAGTCCATACGACATGTCGAGTCAAACAAAAGCATGGACTTCCTCTGTCCATACGACATGTCGAGTGTGATTACTCATGAACCATCATCTGTTTCAGTCGAAATGGGACATTCCCCATAGGCTCATGTGGAGTCAAATTAAAGATATGGACTTCCCTCAGTCCATACGAAATGTCGAGTGTGATAGAAGTATAGACTTCCTCTGTCCGTACGACATGTCGAGTGTGATTACTCATGAACCATCATCTGGTTCAGTCGACATGGGACATTTCCCATAGGCTCCTGTGGAGTCAAATTAAATATATGGACTTCCCTCGGTCCATACGGCATGTCGAGATAAATAAAAACATGGACTTCCTTTGTCTGTACTACATGCCAAGTGAGATTACTCAGGAACCATTATCTGGTTCAGTCAACATGGGACATTCCCCATAGGCTCATGTGAAGTCAAATTAATGATATGGACTTCCCTCAGTCCATACGACATGTCGAGTCAAATAGATGCATGGACTTCCCTCTATCCATACGGCATGTCAAGTGAGATTAACTCTTAAAGCCTTCAACAGGTTCGGTCAACCAGGGAAACCCCCTAGACTCATGTCGAATCAAAAGGAGACATGAATTCTTCCTCCCTCAGACCATACGACTATATTGATTGAAGTTACCTCCTGAAATACCCTATGTACCTATCAACCAGGAATACCCATCGAATGATTCAAGACAAAACAATTGAAGACAAGCTACCCTAGTCCGTACGACGGAACATCATGTGGATTAAATTTGAACCTCTGCCAGGATCAGTAAAACAACTACCCATGTCCTGATTCATTCGACATGCTCGAAGGTACTCTCCAAGTCTAGGGCTTACATACTTAAAGAGTATGGAACAAATTGTAAGGGCCAAAATTGGGCCCAATGGTAAAATCGACATTTTACCCCAGGGCCAACCACCAAACCCGAAGCCCATTAACGAATCTGACCCAAAATATTAAACCAAGAGGCTTCACGGGCCCAAACCCATCGTCATCAGGGGAACCAACGGACACCAGTTACCAGTTCAAGAGGAAATCTGAACTCATAAACATCATCATAAAGTCGTCAGTTACCAAAATAAACTATCCATTAAATCGCCAGTTACAATAACTCCAACGGGAAAAAGAGAGACCCCATATCAGGAGGCCTATAAAATACGAGCCAAGATATAAAGAAAGGGGGAGACATTTTACACGATCACCTATCACATAATAAATTATAATACCCTGCCCTCACTGCAAACAGACGGTGACTGAGGTAACTTATGGCCTTGTTCTCCTTACTTCAGACTTTCCATATTGCTGACTTGAGCGTCGGAGTGCCTACGGCTTCCACCACAACGGTGGGCAGTACCTCTTCACTCTTACTACCCTTATTTTGCAAGTTCGTTAGTGCCCTTCATCTTAATTCTCGATTGGGATCTCGACCGAAATCAGCGTCCATAATAGTGAAATCCCAAGAGGGAGCTGAAGTGCGAGAGGGAATAAAATCCTGAGAGGGAGCTGAAGCCCAAAAAAAGAGTTGAAGCTTAAAATGAGAGCGTAAGCTCAGAATAAGAGTTGAAGAATTTTTCCAAAGTCAGGAAGAAAATGGGCAAGAAAAATATAAAATAGAGATAAGGTGGTGAGCATTGCGATAGTAGAAGGCTGATGAGGAAGATGAGGTTTTGGATGAGAATGGCTTGTCTCTGTTCAGGAGGCAAAGGGATGAATCTGGCTTTGTCGAGCTAATGAATGAAGAATGTAGATCTCGTGGCCGAGCTATTTACCGAGGCTACCAACAAGCGTCTTAAGACAACTATTACTTATAATGCACAAATGAGGGAGTATATGTATAATGGTCTTGCTGATAAATGTTAGTAATTGTTTCATGACTTGAAAAATGAAGCAAATATTAGTCCCTGCAAAGCAAATGGTTGGTTGTTAATAAAGCATGGCGGCTGGGAAGCATTTTTTGAAGAAACGCATTATATAGGTTTGCGGCTGTGATTGAAAAGAAAAAAAAATAGATGAGATTTGTTGATAGTGGGTAAGGTGGCGTAATGAAGGTCGCGTAGTGAAGGCGGCACAGTGAAGGCGGCGCATGAGGTCCACATATCGATAGTTGTCGTATGTAGACATTGTATTCTTATGCACAATCCGATGATGAGTCTCTTATAGAGACTTTTAAAGTTGGTGTTTGGAGTATTAATCCGAATAATATATTGTACATTATATTTTATTATTTATTAATAAAATAATTATATTTTCATTTCAAACCTTATTAATGGTAATGTGATTATGCATATTAGATTGATATATATATATAAATATTTCTAGTCGTTGGTTTTAGAATACGGTCGAATTCTTCTAACCTATAAGACTGTCACATATCGTACATTGGAATTGGAGTTCCAATAGTTTAACCTGATGTATCATGTGATTCCTAATAATTGGAAGTACACACCACCGTCAATAGGAATCTCCTCGAGTCGAGTAGTATATGTGATCCTTTAACTATAGGATAACATTGATTTTGTGTGTGATCCTCCACACTTTGATGCCATATATGTCAGAGACCTTTCATGGTCCGATCGCTAGATGTTTGTTGGGTGTGTACCGATACACTCGTTAATCAAGTACGTATCCAGATAGGATCTGTCGGCCTGTATGTGTACCATAAGGGGTTTAGGTATCCATGTGAGTAAGTCACGATTCTTAAGACTTTGGCCGAAGCCAATCACATAGGGTGGATCGTATATATCAGAAATGGTTACTGATTAGTTGTAAAGAGTCGTGGACAGGTCGACATGATATGTGCGCCTTAGAAACTTGACGGTGTAATCTATGTTTCCTAAGCACAATTCGGATAGCCTACAGCGGAGGGATTGATAAACATATGTGATGACCTCAACTTGTATGGTTTAGAAATGTCGTTCGTGTCCTTCGCAAATTCGGAGGTGACCGAATTGTGTACATATAAGCTACGTGTAGGACACAAAAATCGGTGATGCTGTCCCGGGGCTCGCGGCTCAGTTGGGAGTACGGAGTAGCCCACGGGGGACTAAACCGGAGAATAAATGAAGTCGCCACCCAATGTGAACTGGGAAATGATTTAAGGCCGCACTCACCCCTCGCAATGGAAGACCTCAAATCGTTGGGTTCAGAATGGTCCCTTACTTATGCCACTTGTAATGAATGGATTTGTGAAATAATCTAACCAAGTCTATGCAATATACATACGCAAGAATAACATATATATAAATTTGCATACATATGAGTAAAACCTACATCTAAGTTTGCATGCATAGAAGTAAATAAAATAAAAGCAAACACACAATCCCTTGAACATATGCGTGAACGTTTCCTCAAGCGGTACGAGGAGTTGTATCCCAAGTACATACCGTACTACCGTCCATTCGGATTCGGCTAATGAATTTATGTATGGGTTTCCATCCGATATACCACAAGGGATAACACGCAATCATTAACACAACGCAATCATTAACCCAATGTTGACATACATGAAATGCATATAGCAATAAACAATCGAAGAGAAGAATAATAAACTAAAATGTGTAATAATGAAGAAAGATAAATAACAAAAATAAATGCGGAATAATAAAGCAACAATAAACGTAAATTAAATGCGAAATAATAAAAGACTAATAATGTGAAATAAATACGGAATAATAAATATGTGGCCAAAGTATTTGCCCGTTTTCAATGTAGGACTTCGCATGCCCGGTTGGACGTATTCCACGTCCAACCAAGCATTATGTTTCCAGGACGACAAAATAAAATATAACAAAGGGTGCCATCAGGTCTTACCTTTTAAGTCGCTTCTCGGGAGCGCGTTGGGACGTCACCGGAAGGGTTAGCGCTTCCGTTATTTTCACTGGTTCACTGTTTTCGTTGTTTTCACTGGTTCACTGTTTCCGCTCGCTAGTTTCACTGGTTCGCTGTTTCCGCTCGTTTTTTCTCTATTTTCGGGTTGTTTCGGGGACTGTTTTGGACTGTTTTAGGGTCGGTTTTTGTGGTTATTTTGCTGTTGTTTTGGGGTTGGTTCGGGGACTGTTTTGGACTGTTTTAGGGTCGGTTTTTGGCTTCACGTGGGAGCTGCATGCATGGCTGTGTCGTGGATTGAGTGAGTTGAATGGGGCTGCCCACGTTGGTGAGGGGCTGTCAGTAGTGTGTGCGTGATGATTTGAATGAGAGTGACATGATCTGGTTTGTGCGTTTATTTGCAAGGGACGTGAGGCCAGTGCGTTTTTTATATTGTGTCGGTGGTGTTTTGCGTGAGGTGAGAGTTTGTTATTTTGCTCAGATTGGAGTGAGGTGGCAAGTTGAATGTGAAAGTGTGTATGGCCTGTGTTTTAGGTTTTTTTTGTTTGAGTGTGTACAGTTCGTTGCTGGTGTATAGTAGAGAGAATGGAGAAAAAAGGGGCCGTGAGTGGCTGCCGAGAGCCTTCTCTAGGGTTTGTTTGTTTTCTATTTTCTTTGATCGGTGAAGGGCCTTTTTGGTGGTTTTGAAGATGGTTTGTGCTGGTTGTGAGTGTCTTCCAGGAGAGTTTTGTGATTGTTATTCACGTGTGAGGCTGCATTGTGGGTACTTTATGTCGAGTGGTGAGAGGAGAGAAGATGGCTTTTGTTGTTTACTTGTTTTTAGCGTTCATGTGGTTTGGTGGTGATGGCTTATTGCTTCTCCTGGCTCGGTGTGTTGACATGCATGTGTGGGGGCTATGTGTCAGTTGAGTGGTGAGAGGTGAGAATAACAACTTGTTTTTGGCGTTCACATGGTTCGATCCTGATGGCTTGCTGCTTCTCACGGCTTGATGTGTTGACCTGCGTGTGTGGGGGCTATGTGTCAGTTGAGCAGTTTGTCGTGGTCTTCTAGGGTTTGTTCAGTCGGTTGGTGGAGCAGAAGAAGAAAGCAAGGGCTTCTGGGTGGACAGTTAGCTCCTATGAATGAATTACAAAGAATGGAGGCTAAAAAAATTATTGTTGGCTGAATCGGTGGAAGGAGGGGGTTGTTGCTTTGGTTAGGCCGAGAGAGATGGATCCGAGAGAAGAGATGCGAGAGGCTGATTTTGTTTGTTTCAGCTAGTCGGGGTTTTTGCTTGTTGTTTAAGAATGGCGAGAAAAATAGATAGATGAAGGGGATGTGTCCAGTTTAGGTTATCTTTATATAGTGGTGCATTAGGGTAGGGTTGTGTAATTGGGCTTGGATGGGTGCGTATGGGCTTTGGATGGGTGCGGGGGTTTTGGGCCAAGATTAATGTTTAAAATAGAAATTGACTGAGCGAATCTGCGATAACTAGCGGGTTTAAATTTGACGAGCTATTAACTTTAGAATTTTCCCTTCCGGCGTCCGTTTCTCGCGACTTCCGCGACTTATCGGGTAGTGCCTCCATATGAGACTCATCATTGGGAATTATGTAAAAATGCAGTGTCTACAGTCGCCCCCACTTTGATGGGCTTGTGTAGTGTGTGACAGTGACAATCCTATCAAAGTCATGCATGCATTTTTACTTACCTGGCTCGCCAGCTGTTGCCTGACTTACCTGTTGTTCTTAGATACTTCAAATTGAGTTTTTGTGGTGGTGAGGTGCTTCGACCCTTAAGGTTCATCCCTGCAAGATGTTGCGATCTCTAGGATTCATTACCGAACTAAGTTGATAAGAGGTGGTCCATTCCCGAACCGTTACTGTGAGGTGGTCCATTCCTGAACCGTTACTGTGAGGTGGTCCATCCCGAACCATTACTGTGAGGTGGTCCATTCCCGAACCGTTACTGTGAGGTGGTTCATTCCCGTACTGTATGAGGTGGTCCATTCCTGAACCGTTACTGTGAGGTGGTCCATTCCCGAACCGTTACTGTGAGGTGGTCCATTCCCGAATCGTTACTGTGAGGTGGTCCATTCACGAACTGTTACCGTGTAGTGGTCCATTCCCGAACCGTTACTGTGAGGTGGTCCATTCCCGAACCGTTACTGAGTTGTACTGAATATGGGCTTTGTTCCCCGGGCTTTATTCCCGAATAATGCTGATAATGTGGGCTTTATTCCCGAACTGAACTGAATGTGGGCTTTGTTCCCTGATTGTGTTGAGAGTGGGCTTTATTCCTGAAACTGCTGATAATGTGGGCCTCGACCCTGGGATCCATTCCCAAAACTGCTGATAGTGTGGGCCTCGACCCTAGGATTCATTCCCGAAAACTGCTGATACTGTGGGCCTCGACCCTGGGATTGATTCCCCAAAACTGCTGATACTGTAGGCCTCGACCCTGTGATCCATTCCCCAACTGCTGATAATGTGGGCCTCGACCCTGGGGTCCATTCCCGAACCGTTACTGTGAGGTGGTCCATTCCTGAACCGTTACTGTATGAGGAGGTTCATTCCCGAACCGTTACTGTGAGGTGGTCCATTCCCGAACCGTTACTGTGAGGTGGTTCATTCTCGTACTGTATGAGGTGGTTCATTCCCGAACTGCTGATAATGTGGGCCTCGACCCTGGGGTCCATTCCCAAACCGTTACTGTGAGGTGGTCCATTCCTGAACCGTTACTGTATGAGGAGGTCCATTCCCGAACCGTTACTGTGAGGTGGTCCATTCCCGAACCGTTACTGTGAGGTGGTCCATTCCCGAACCGTTACTGTGAGGTGGTCCATTCACGAACTGTTACCGTGTAGTGGTCCATTCCCGAACCGTTACTGTGAGGTGGTCCATTCCCGAACCGTTACTGAGTTGTACTGAATATGGGCTTTGTTCCCCGGGATTTGTTCCCGAATAGTGCTGATAATGTGGGCTTTATTCCCGAACTGAACTGAATGTGGGCTTTGTTCCCTGATTGTGTTGAGAGTGGGCTTTATTCCCGAAACTGCTGATAATGTGGGCCTCGACCCTGGGATCCATTCCCAAAACTGCTGATAGTGTGGGCCTCGACCCTAGGATTCATTCCAGAAAACTACTGATACTGTGGGCCTCGACCCTGGGATTGATTCCCCAAAACTGCTGATACTGTAGGCCTCGACCTTGGGATCCATTCCCGAACTACTGATAATGTGGGCCTCGACCCTGGGGTCCATTTCTGAAACTGCTGATAATGTGGGCCTCGACCATGGGATCCATTCCCGAAACTGCTGATAATGTTGGCCTCGAACCTGGGATTCATTCCCCAAACTGCTGATAGTGTGGGCCTCGACCTTGGGATCCATTCCCGAAACTGCTTGTCTTTGCCGCTTTTTCCTTTTCTTCAAAACCTGCGAACAAAAACAGGACAAAAAATGCGTGTATGTGACGTGTATGCACGTATGCATGGATGTATTTCCTATTCCGATGGGTTATGCCTTCCGTGTGCACCTTGGTGCCATTTGCCTACGAATGTCTCTGGTCGCCCCCTGGGTCTGCTTATAATTTCCTTCTGCCGGTTCTTTTCTGGTGATTGTTCAGTTCTCTTTTGTCTCATGGCTCAAGTTCTCGGTATGTCCTTTATTCACGAGGTGGTAGACTGGTCTCCCCCAGATTTGATATAGCTTTCTGCTCTCCTCTGTTTGTACTAGGTCAAGGTGGACCACGTGATGTGGTATTCCATATCAACATATTATATTACATGCTACGAAATAGTCCCAATAGTTATAAATATTTTTGTCCTCAATGAATGTCCAGTAATGAAACCAGAGAACCTTCAAAACATTCAATGCAACTCAAATCCGAGTTTTTGAATAAATTATCTAAGCTAGACTCAAAGTGTGTGTGTGCAAAGGTTCTTTTGCAGGTTCGTCCCCATGTAAGCCAACTCAATGATTTCGTCAAAAATTGGGATCGATGGGTCAAACCAACCTAGATGTCTCAATTATGCCCTGCAGTTGCTTTTCTGTGCTCAATGTGGTATGGTTTTCTTTCTCTTTTGTCTCTTTTTTTTTTCTTTTCGTTTTGAACTTCTTTTTTTTTTCTTTTTTTTTTTCAACACACCTACCCTTTAAGGTAGCATTTCTCCTAATGGTGGTCCTAATACAAGCAAATTAGGATAGACATTTAGGCGAACGGTCATTCACCGACTTACAATTTCTTCAACTAGTCACTTTGCTAACTACTCAGGTTTTCACTGCTAAGAACCATAATCAAGTGCTTACGAGTCTAACATTGATCAATTACTCAAAGTATCAGATAAAAGCACATCAAGAGTTTATCGTTTCTAAGATTTCTTCCTAAAGCTAGACTCGGCCGGCGGTTCCGTTCCGGAACCGGCCGGTTCCCGGTTCCACACTTAAGTGGAACCGGAACCGTAAACCGAACCGGTCGGTTCCGGTTCGGTTACGGTTCCCTTTTGTTTTTTTTTTTAATAATAAATTTTAAAAAATAGAAAAAAAATTCTTTAATCGTAATGTTTTTTCAAACTATCACATCATTTTTATAGAATTATATTTTTATAAAATTCTTTTAACATATAATCCTTTTTATAGCCAACTCTTGGCTAGTGTTTTCTTCATATAAGCGACGTGGGATATTTGTTACTTGGCTATTGTGTCCCACATCGCTTATATAAAGAAGTCAGTAACCAAGAGTTGGTTATAAAAAGGAGATTTTTTAACCTCCTTAAAAATTGACTATTGTGCTCAAGGTTGCAATTTTAAACCTCATTATTATTAATAATAATAATTGAGATTTACTTGTGGAACCTTACGGTTCCAAGTAAATAATTTTTTTTTTACTTTCGGTTCCAACCGGAACCGTACGGTTCCGGTTGGAACCGCTGGAACCGAACGGTTCCAGCGATTCCAACCGGTTCGGTCAGGGTGAGAACCCTAACCGAACGGTTAGGTTCCGGTTCGGTTCCGGTTCCGAACCGGAACCTTGGCCGGGTCTACCTAAAGCAAACCATTTCATCATCGGACTTATATATAACTACCAAGGACTAAAAACAAACAAATTTTTTTTTTCACAATGGTCTTTATATCCTTGCCGTAAGTTTTCTGTTCCTCGCTTTCATTTTCCCCGATATCCATGTTTGCTAAACTTTTATTGACAAGTCTTCTTTTACCCCTAACCCAACAGATATCTATGATGGCTTTTAAGACACAGGGGTTAACATGATGCGTGTATGCATGAGATGCACGTGGTTATCAAAACAACATATATCCTTCCAACCTTATATCTCCCACACTCGTGGTAAGTCCATTTCTATCCTAGGTATGGCTTATTCCATGCACCAATGTGGGTACACAAAATCGTTCTCTCCTATGCTACGGGGTGAACCTTGGCTACCTCGGTCCCTTTCCATCGGTAAAAGACAAAGACCGCCCATTTTCCACATGGACTAATCCGACTATGGGATCATGCCATTGTCTAGAAACGACGAATTGGGCTTTCGGCAATCGTGGTCGTGGGGATGAACTTAGAAGCGTCCAAAAGTATACAAATATGTTGTAATAAGGCGTACCCTTTCTAGATGAAAGCCAGTGCGGATATCGAACTCATGCTTCTAACATATTTGGATCATGTTTGGACTTTCTAAGCCCATCAATGTTTTCATACAAGTTGTCCTATTATCATTTTAAAGCATTCAATCATATTATTGCGAGGTGTAAACTTGTCCCGGTTGAAAAAGGCCCAACAGGTTTACACTTTTGCGATAATAAGGCTAAACAACTTCAAATGGTAAGGGGCCCAAACATAAAGTGGCCCATCGATATTTTAGAAGCTTTTGGCCCAATCGGCATAAGACACAAACTCGTCCCAGTTTAAATGGCCCAACAAGTTCATATCTCATGACAAGAAGTCCAAATAAATCCAAATAATGATGATCCCAAACACAAGCATAAATGGTGGCTTCTATAGGATATATAACTATGGTTCACATGGGGGTTCATAAGAGTATGGATAAAGGCTCCCATCGGCGAAGGGTTGCCCACAACTGGGTCTCCCCACTCAAGGGTTCGAGTGACCAAGTGATCGCACCTTTTTTATACCCTAAGGTACGTGCCAACGAGTGATGATACCATATAATGATCCGCCGCTTCGAGCGAAAATGGCTTCACGATACATGATGCCATCAAGGTAAGAAAAGGTATGCAAAATATATGAGACAAGTATAACTAAAGCGAAAATCACAAACATTACAAGACATTATTTCGAGGCCGATTCTCTATCCCCAGTGGAGTCGTTAGACTGTAGGACACAGAAATTGGCGACGCTGTCCCAGGGCTCACGGCCCGGTCGGGAGTACGGAGTAGCCCGCGGGGGACTAAACCGGAGAATAAATAGAGTCGCCACCCAGTGTGAACTGGGAAATGATTTAAGGCCGCACTCACCCCTCGCAAGGGAATACCTCAAACCGTTAGGTTCAGAATGGTCCCTTACTTATGCCACTTGTAATGAATGGATTTGTGCAATAATCTAACCAAGTCTACGCAACATACATACGCAAGAATAACCTATATCTAAATTTGCATACATAGGAGTAAAACCTACATATAAGTTTGCATGCATAGAAGTAAATAAAATAAAAGCAAGCACACAATCCCATGAATATATACGTGAACGTTTCCTCAAGCGGTACATGGAGTTGTATCCCAAGTACAGACCGCACTATCGTCCATTCAGATTCGTCTACGGAATTTATGTCTGGGTTTCAATCCGATATACCGCAAGGGATAACACGCAATCATTAACACAACACAATCATTAACCCAATATTGACATACATGAAATGCATATAGCAATAAACAATTGAAGAGATGAATAATAAACTAAAATACGTAATAATGAAGAAAGATAAATAACACAAAATATATGCGGAATAATAAAGCAACAATAAACGTAAATTAAATGTGAAATAATAAAAGACTAATCATGTGAAATAAATGCGGAATAATAAATATGTGGCCAAAGTATTTGGCCGTTTTCAATGTAGGACTTCGCATGCCCGGTTGGACGTATTCCATGTCCAACCAAGCATGTTGTTTCCAGGATGACAAAATAAAATATAACAAAGGGTGCCCTCAGGTCTTACCTTTTAAGTCGCTTCTCGGGAGCGCGTTGGGACGTCGCCGGAAGGGTTAGCGCTTCCACTATTTTCACTGGTTCACTGTTTTCACTGGTTCGCTATTTCCGCTCGCTATTTTCACTGGTTTACTATTTCTGCTCGCTGTTTTCTCTATTTTGGGGTTGTTTCAGGGACTATTTTGGACTGTTTTATGGTCGGTTTTTGTGGTTATTTTGTTGTTGTTTGGGGTTGGTTCGGGGACTGTTTTTGACTATTTTAGGGTCGGTTTTTGGCTTCACGTGGGAGCTTCATGCATGGCTGTGTCGTGGATTGAGTGAGTTGAAGGGGGCTGCTCACGTTGGTGATGGGCTCTCAGTAGTGTATGCGTGATGATTTGAATGAGAGTGACATGATCTGTGTTTGTGCGTTTATTTTCAAGGGACATGAGGGCAGTGCATTTTTTGTATTGTGTCGGTGGTGTTTTACGTGAGGTGAGAGTTTGTTGTTTTACTCAGAGTGGCGTGAGGTGGCAAATTGAATGTGAAGGGGCTCTGTGTGTGTTAGCGTGGTGTGAGAAGAGAGAAGAAAGTGATTTACCTTAGGTTTGTTGTTTTTTTGAGAGGATGAGTGGTCTGTGTGAGAGAGAGCCGAGTGTGATTGGGTTGTGTCTGCGTGAGTGGTGCCGGCTGCGTTATGAAGGGTTGTATCGGTTTGTTGGGTTCTTTATGGAAGGGTTTATTTGTTTGTTTATGAGCAGTCGGTGGAGGGCTGCTGATCGGCTAAGGGTCTGTGTAGTTAGTTTAGGGTTTCGGTCGGTGGGTTTTATTTTGTTTGTTCGGTTCATGCCACTTCATTGTGTTTCACTTGGTTTGTGGGCTGGAATTAGCGTGAAAACCAGAGAGAATGGAGAATGGAGAGAGTAGGGTTTTTTATTGTTTACCTGTGATGATGCCGTAAGTCACTTTGGTGGCTTCTTTGTGTTTTTGATTTGTTCATATACTTTTGGTGTTCACGTGTCCATTGTCTGTTTGTGTGTGCTGTTGAGCTGAGTGTTAGGTGCGTGAGGGAGAGTTGTGCGTGAAGAGAGTTTGTCTTGTTTGAGAGGGAGATGATGGAGGCAAGAGGCTAGGGTTAGGGTTTTCTGGTTTCCATGCGTGAGTGAGGATGAGTGTTTTGGTCTGAAGCCGAGTGTTGATGTGTGTATGGCCTGTGTTTTAGGTTTTGTTTTTGTTTGAGAGTGTCCAGTTCATTGATGGTGCAGAGTAGAGAGAATGGAGAAAAAAAGGGTCGTGAGTGGCTGCCGAGAGCCTTCTCTAGGGTTTGTTTGTTTTCTATTTTCTTTGATCGGTGAAGGGCCTTTTTGGTGGTTTTGAAGATGGTTTGTGCTGGTTGTGAGTGTCTTCCAGGAGAGTTTTGTGATTGTTATTCACGTGTGAGGCTGCATTGTGGGTACTTTGTGTCGAGTGTGAGAGGAGAGAAGATGGCTTTTGTTGTTTACTTATTTTTAGCGTTCATGTGGTTTGGTGCTGATGGCTTATTGCTTCTTCTGGCTCGGTGTGTTGACCTGCATGTGTGGGGGCTATGTGTCAGTTGAGTGGTGAGAGGTGAGAATAACAACTTATTTTTGGCGTTCACATGGTTCGATCTTGATGGCTTGCTGCTTCTCACGGCTTGATGTGTTGACCTGCGTGTGTGGGGGCTATGTGTCGGTTGAGCAGTTTTCCGTGGTCTCCTAGGGTTTGTTCAGTCGGTTCGTGGAGCAGAAGAATAAAGCAAGGGTTTGTGGTTGGACGGTTAGCTTCTATGAATGAAGTGCAAAGAATGGAGGCTAAAAAAACTGTTGTTGGCTGAATCGGTGGAAGAAGATGGTTGTTGCTTTGGTGAGGCCGAGAGAGATGGATCCGAGAGAAGAAAGGCGAGAGTCTGATTTTGTTTGTTTCGGCTAGTCGGGGTTTTTGTTTGTTGTTTGAGAATGGCGAGAAGAATAGATAGATGAAGGGGCTGCGTCCAGTTTAGGTTATCTTTATATAGTGTTGCATTAGGGTTAGGGTTGTGTAATTGGCTTTGGATGGGTGTGTATGGGCTTTGGATGGGTGCATATGGGCTTTGGATGGGTGCGTATGGGCTTTGGATGGGTGCGGGGGTTTTGGTCCAAGATTAATGTTTAAAATAGGAATTAACTGAGCGAATCCGCGGTAACTAGCGAGTTTAAATTTGACCAGCTATTAACTTCAGAATTTTCCCTTCCGGCGTCTGTTTCCCACGACTTCTGTGACTCATCGGGTAGTGCCTCCATACGAGGCTCATCATTGTGAATTATGCAAAAATGTAGTGTCTACACTACGCTTATATGACAAACGTGTTTGGACTTAGAGAGTCTCACAATATAAAGTGTACTCGTTGAGCACTTGGGTATCCGATTATTTTTTATAATGAATAATAAATAATATTTGATATTATAATTATCAACTAAGATAATTAAGTGTTATTGGATAACATTGATTATTTACTTTGACTCAATTAGATTAATTGGATGAATCCAAAATTACACAAGGGCTTTGTCGTAATTTCATAAATATCTCAACCATTTGAGGATATTTTGATAATTATAAATATGTAATAATATGTGTATTTGACTTGATTTAATTGGATAAAATCAAAATGATAGACATGTAACTAATCCATTAATTAAACTTTGTCTTGATTTAATTGGATTAAATCAAAGTGGTAGACAAAGGTGATTAGTCACACCTAATTAAAATATTTGGACAAATTAGATTAAGCCCACCTAAAAGTTTATTAGAACTCTTATTAATTAAAAAGTACTTAAGTTTTGCTATAAATAATAAGGTTGAGCGAAGTTTTAATTAAGCTTGAGAAAGCTAAAAAGAAGCAATAGTTATAGAAATTAGCCTAAGTTAGAGAAGTGTTTAGAGAAATTTTGGAAGATCTTTACAACATTTCAACCAAGAGAAATCAAGATTGGATATTGGAGTGAAACTTGCTAGCATTGGAATCAAGATTGAATCTTCGAGTCAAACTTGCTAACTTTGGAAGTTCTCCACAACATTTCAATAAGGAAAAGTAGATTGGATCTTTGAATCAACCTTACTATGTAAGTTTGATCTTCTCCAAAACTATGTTTTCATTAGTGAGTTATCATTAGTGAGACATATAGTGATGGATTATGTATTATATACATAATAACATAGGTTGTTGTTGAAATTAGGCTAATTATTATGTATGGATACTCTAGAAGTATAAACACAATTTGCTTGTGATTTGGTCAAAATGTTTATATTATACATAGACATAAAATTATAGTTTGGAACTCTAGATAATAGCTTGGAGTTATGGCTACCATTCTAGAATTACTTGATCACCTTTCGGTGACCTAGAATTGTTCATGAGTCATTTCATTGTGGGATTCTATTTCGGTTTGTATTTTGATTTAAAGAAATACATACATATATATATATATATATATATATATATATATATATATATATATATATATATATATATATATTATATATATATATATTGTATAACATGTGTTATGGTTGGTTTTGGGTGATTTTTAAAAGTGTTTAAGGTTTGGGTGATTTTTAAAAGTGTTTAAGGTTTAAGAAATTAAAAAAAAATTACAAAATGCATCAACGCACGGCAGTAAGCTGCGCTGTAACGTAGCAGCAGTAGCTGTGCATGCACAATATGCGCAAGTTGCTTGCTTGCACAAGCAGCTTGCGCGTTAGGTACGCTAGACCCCATTTTCTCCCGTTTTGGTTTTTCCGAACCCCAATTTTTCCTATACACTCGTAATGGAATATAGTATTCCATTAAATTATTTAAAAATACACTCATGCTTGATATATACGGGTTAAACCCACTTCCGCTACGTGGGACACCGATCCGACCCTAGGGGTTCCACATCTGCCCCAACAGAAACATCCATTGAAAGTTGGGAAAATTGCAAGGATGAGTGCCAGGAAGGAAAAGAACTCGAAGGAATTCAGAAAATACAGAAAAAATCCAGCTGGGCGTCACTTATGTCCGGCATACCTTCTCTCAAACCCTAAAATCCGGTAGGATATATTTTGAAAATCCTAAATCCAATCAGACACAACACAACTATTTTTGAATGATCGAATTACCAGTTACTGAAGTTAAGGGATCTGAATATGTCCAGCCGAACATACAATTCAAATTTAATAGTCGAACGGACATATATCGAGCTGTCAGCACACGTGCAAAATTCAAATAGCTGAAATCATTAACTTGATTACGTCTGGCTGGAGGTATGTCCCAAAATATACATCCAGTCAGACATAGGTCGAGCCGTGTCTGACGTTTTGATTGGCAGTCAATCGAGATAAACTAGAGGCATAATCCAACTGGAGGCAAGGAATGGATCATGTCTCTCCTTCCATATTCAGAACCTCTCATTTACACTATAAAAAAGGGAGCTACAATCCATAAACAAAAAGAGGAGGGATTTTTTGGAGAGATAAACCCTAAAGAAAATCCTGTAAACAGAGGGAGAGAAAGAGAGAGAACCCTATAATTTATGGAGTTCATTCCCTCTAGTGAGAATCCGGCAACTACCTAACGTTCAGAGATGTCCTCCGAGCCAAACTACATAGAAAATATACGACCTGAGGGGCCCCATTTGTTATTTATAAGTGTATTTACGGTTCTGTTTTGACACAATATCTCCGGCTGGACTACGTCCGGTCGGACATGCACACACATCTGGTCTACTATATATATGTTCGATCGTGTTCACTATTTTCTATATTTTATTGCATGTTTAACTATTTTTTATGTTATGCTCGTTACTATTAATCTATGCATGTTTAGTTATTTCATTTTGCTACTTTATTTGATGATGTGCATGCGCTGTTTGAGTTATGATTAATATGCATGCTATGTTGTTTATTGTCTGATATTAATTTTTCCAAAAAAAAAAAAAATGAAAATAATGTATGGTCTGGCATGCATTATGTCGGGCCTGACATGTTGTATATCCGGCCATTTGATCTATGTGGTGTATAGGATGGAAACCCGGACGTAAGTTTCATAGCCGATTCCAAATGGACGGTAATATAGTTCGCACTCGGGATACAACTCCACGTATTGCTGGGGATGGCCATTTCATTACTATTATATTCAAAATGTATGTTTATCATATTGGTATAGCATATGTATGTTTTTGTGTTTTTGGATTACTCGAAATATCTGGCCAGACTTCCAGCAAGTCCGACCGGATATAGCAATATATCCGGTCAAGCATAGTCTTTTACTGGATCCATTGCCCGCTTATTGTTGTGATCATTTAAGACTGTTGCAAGTTGTTGTTTATCATGTCATATTGCTTATGTAATTGCTTAATGGTATTCCTCTTGTTGTTATCATTTTATATGTTTCTGGATTGCACATAACATCCGACCATACTTCCAAAAGTTCGGCCGGATATTTATATGATATCTGGACACATTCGGATGTTATCTTGTTAGTATCATTGTAATTTCATTTACGTATTTTAAATTTCGCATGTTTAAATTTCATTTATTTATCACATTTTTACCTTCATATTTGTGCAAGTTGTATACTTTAAATTACTTTTGTGTGTGAAATTACATTATAAGATGTGTGGATACCTCCTTTAAGCGTAAATATTATATTGGCATCAGTAAGAGACCATTCCGAACCCAAACGGGTTTAAGGTCGGACCTTGCGAGGGGTGTAATGCGACCTTAAATCATTTCTAGTGTTTCATACTGGGTGATGACTCCATTATTCTCCAATTAATCCCCCGCGAGATTATCCGTACACTCTATGGGCTGTGAGCCCAACAATGTAGCGGTCGCTGACATCATAGGTATAGCGGTAAATCCAGCTTTGCTCCTACACCGTGATCCTTACGCACCGATGAAAACCAGATAGAGCGAAACTATAAAATTCGTAACTTGGTGTCTAATACTATGTTAGATAATAAAATGAAGTTTTGAATTCACTGTATATTGTATTTATAATGGTCGTGGCTTTTTATATATGGTATATAAAAAATCAAAATAAGAAAAGAATCATATATTTATGGATAATAATAATGAATATATGAAATCTTTATATAATAGGATATGAATATCTTATTTAATGTAATGTCCTTATCGAGGAAAAAATATCCAATATAATGGAATGTAATTTCCTTAACAGCACTGTTTTATATAATAAAAAAAAAAATGCGCACAAGTAAAATTGTACATTGAAAAATATAGACACATACCATTGTCAAAATCATACAAAAAAATCAATATAAATATTCAATTAAATCTAAAAAATTATAATATACAAATGATATACAAATTATGTCATCAAAACTAACTCGTTCATTGCGAAAAATCCAGATTAATTCTTGAATAAAATTTATCTTGCATATGTCAAATATTAACATGTTAAAATTAATTCAAGTGAACTTATCTAACTTTTCTTTTTTGAAAATGGGTTAATAACAAATGTCTTATTGAATACATTTTATTTTTAAACTTTATTAGGGATCTTAATTTAAAAATAGTTTATTATTATTATTTTTTACTACTAGTAATGGTATAATTCCAACTAATATGGTATTTGACGTCACACTCATTGGATTGAAATTAAAAACTTGATGTCTATGATGTGTCAACAAATACAAACATGATAAATCAAGACGAATACAAAACGTGGCAAAAAAGTCCGGGCCAGGCCGGGGTAAAAATGTCCGGCCCTGAGTGAAAAAAAGCCCGGGCCGGGCTCAACCAAAAAAGCTCAGGTCCGGCCCGGCTCGAGCTCAACCAAAAAATTCGGGCCCGGCCCGGCTCGGGCTTAAAATAAATAATTAAATATTTTTATAATAAATTTTTTATATTAAAAAAATCGGGTCCTGACCAAGCCTGGCCCGAGCCCGAACCCGACCGGACCGGGCTTTTCCCGAATCCGGGACTAAATTTAATTTGTCGGGCTCGGACCGGACTTTACCCGTTGCCATCCTTAACATCAACGAGACAATTAAAAAGCATCAAATGTGGTAATATTCTTGTACAACATGTATTTAAGTATTATATTTAATATATAAAAAAAAAAACAATTTATAATTTAAGATTTAATATATTGCAGGACTATAACAATCCGTGTAATTTTGTGAGCACAGTTATTTTTGTTTGAAAAATAAAAGCTTTGAAAAAAAATGGAACCGGTCTGGCTGACTCGGTTGAACCAGAAAAGAACCGGGCGGGGAATAATTTCCTTGCCGCCTTAGAAAGAACTTCAACGGCTATATTAAATTGAAACTTCAATCTTTGGCTCCCAATTTCTGTTCTGTAAATTCTCTCTCAAACGCTCTCTCTTTCAATCCTCAATTTCGTAAATTCTCTCAATTTTGATAATTGAAACTTCAATCTTTGGCTACCGATTTCTGTTCTGCATACAACAATTCTCTCTCTTGCAATCCCCAAATTCGTAAATTCTCTCAATTTTGAATCCCAATAAAACCCTAATTCTAAAAAAATGGACGATCCTTCATATTGCTCTCCTCCGGTGTCGTTGATTAAGTACAATTCTTCTTCTTGCTCTCCTCCTCCTCCTCCTGTCCGAATGAATGACGACGAGGAGCGTAGGTTCAATATCCTTAAGAAGCTTTATGCCGCCGTCGTTGAGCTTCATAAGGTAACTCAAGAAAAGGAATCTCGTGCCCGAAAAATCAAAATTCTCATGAGTATGAGGTGACATTGGTTAATTTCTTTTTATCTTGCAATTTAGGGTTTTGATTTTCTTGATTTTTTTAATCATCCCTGTCTAATATTGAACATATTAACAATTTTTGCTTTCTTGAAACATCCAAAAGGCAATTCAATTGAAGGAGACTCAAACATATTATTTTGTTCTGTTAATTTTTCGATTTAGGGTTTTCTTAATACTTCTGATTGGGTTTTTCTTCGATGGGTAACTCTTTTTGTGGGTTTTCTTTGTGAATCGTTTTTCTTTATTGGTTGCTATTGAAATCATGGATCTGATACATGTTTTGTTGCTCGAAGGTTGATTTTGTGAATGTGATATTTTTCCCTTTTTATTTTACTGAAATTGAATTTTCATGGATTGTGTGTTGATTTTATTGACATACGCGCAATGTTTCTATTATTGTGATTCCACTTTCTCTGTGTGTTGATGCAGTGGAATAGGCCATGACTCCCATTTGTGTATTTTCTATGATTTTACGAATTGAAAGAAGCTTCTGGGTAATATCATTTTGATTAATCTGTGCTTACTGTGCCAATGAATTAGCCACTGCCCAATTATTCATTTTCATCATTTATCATATGGCATTCTAGTTTCATCTGGAGTTTTTCTACTAATAGTGCTTGTCCTTAAATTGAGGATGGCAAGGTCTTCTCACCAAGTGTTCTCAATTAAGATCTGGTCCAGTTTGGGGCTGTTGAAACAAAACAAGACATGAGGATTGAAAAATTGAAAGTAGATCCTGATTCCTGCATTTCATTTTCTGTCCTTGATTGAATGTTATAGTTTCTTCTAAATGCACAAAATTTTAGTTTCTATTAGAAAAAAAAGTATATTTTATGGTCCAAAACACTTTTGCCTGTGATTTCACCTGAAATGATGTAGGCCATGGTTGGTTAGGGATAACTTTGAAGTGATGTAACTTGGGCTACAGGTGTCCAACCCCTTCATGATGCAGTATGAGTAGAATGGATCAAGAAACCAACAGCCCCCATTTTCTTCATTCTGTTGTTTCCTCTTTTTTATGGGCTCGATTATGCAACGCAGCTAAAATTCTTGGCCGCTCCTACTTCTGGCAATGCAATATTGATGGAGAACATTTTTGTGGTTAGAAAAGGAAGGAATACTAAAACTCTTTGGATCTCTGCAGTTCTAGCCCTCTTGTAGGTGATATGGCAAGAAAGAAATAGCCTCATTTTTGTAAGGCAAAAGAGGAAGATATCCTGGTCTCTATGGAACATGAGTTGCTTCTTTAATTCTCCAAGGACCTTAGTTTTTAAGGATTTTAAAGATCTTAGTTCATTTTCTTATTTCTTTTCTTGTTTCATGTTTTGATGTATAGTTTGTTCAGAGTTCTAATTGTATAGTTGCTGAGTTTCTTCACAATTCTGAACCTCTGGTTCACTTTTGTAATGTTTATTCTTTATTTCTTCAATAAAATTTTATTACATTAGGCACTATTATGTTTTCTTGTCAGACATAATTCTCCTGGTTGTTTGTGAGCTTTATCTCTTTCCCGAAATGTACATACATGCGACATTTAGAAGTGTTACATGCATGCACCTGTGACCAGTCGACATGCACTGATGCACACACTTTTGAGCAATTAACGACGTTTACCTGATTCAAATCATCATATGGAATGAATCTGTTATGGACTTCTCTCATTGCAATGTCGTTACTGTTAGGGGAGCTTAGTGACTACTGTTGTATGCTGGCCAAAGTTGTTTGGGCTGCGTTATTCTGACTAAGAACTCGATCGACAGAGATGGCAAACTAGTATCCTTGTTTTCAGATATGCTGCCCAAGTGCCTAACATTGTGTTGTAGAAAACTTTAGTTACAGATTCCTTTCTCAGGGTAAGATTTATGACTTGTCTCTGTAGATATTGTTATGATGTTACATGGTCTGTTGCTAAATTTGACTGGTAGTAGTAATATGGTGAGGATAAGAAAATATAATGGAAATTCCTAATGAAGGGCTCAGTCTTTTCATTTGCTTTTTCTTTTTCTCTGTATCAAATTCTTATCATGTGATGTGTTACTAAAATTGGACAATTCTCATACTTTTCCCTCTCTTTTACTGTTATATATTTCCCATTTTATCATGTCACTAAGTTAATGCTATACTTATATTCCCAACTAATATTGGATTGAAACTAGAACCTTGATGTATCAACAAACAAATACAAAACATAAACTGATATTGCATTGAAACTATTTGATTGTTATCTATATGATTATATATGAAACAAAATAGTATTATAACCTGAAGATGACCGTTGGAACGTTATTCAAATTAACTTTCGTATCGTGTGGGTTCCCGACTAATTTTCATATATGATTAGAGATGAGCTATGAATATTGCATAAATAATGAATTTTCATATTTTTTTTTGTGGAAAATAATTTTTTTCAAGATTGCAAAACTTAAAAAATATTGAATATTTACATTATAATAAATCTCTATAACAGTCACAAAACTCTAATTACGTCATATTAATAATGTTATTAAGTCCAGTCTTAATATTCTCGAGGCCTAAAGTTATTTTTATATTATGAGACTCTTGACCATAATAGAATACTATCATAATAATAAAAAATCGGAGATCTTCACCATTAATTATTTAAAGACTTATAAAAAAATTTAGGGGCCATAGATAGGCTAGAATCGGCTTTAAATATTATTTGACACAATTTAAGGTAGGAGTTGGATATTAATTATTAGCTTCCCTAACTTCATCATCTTCACTTTTTTTTTTTTTTTTTTTACTTTGACTCGTCAACCGATGACATGAATATTTTAAAAAAAATGATAATATTTTTATTAAACATTTTTAAGGATTCTACTTAATAGATATAAACATAAAAATATATCCCTATTTCGAAAAAAAAAAAAATCCCAGGATATATTTCTATAAATTTAATTGGGTTAGCACATTTATTTTTGCTTTATTTTCTTTAAAAAATTTGGTTTCAATTTTGTAATTTAAAAAAATTGGAACCGGTCTGGCTGACTCGAGAAAAGAACCGGGCGGGTAATCGTTTCCTTGCCGCCTAAGGCTAAGAATGAACGTAATTTAGCGGCTATATATCATAATTGAAACTTCAATCTTTGGCTACCAATTTTTCTGTTCTAAAAATTGTAACAATTCTCTCTCATACGCTCTCTCTTGCAATCCCCAATTTCGTAAATTCTTTCAATTTTGATAATTGAATCTTCAATCTTTGTCTCCAATTTTTCTGTTCTGCAAATTGTAATAATTCTCTCTCAGACGCTCTCTCTTGCCATCCCCAATTTCGTAAATTCTCTCAATCTTGAATCCCAATCAAACCCTAATTCTCCAAAATGGACGACTCTTCGTATCAATCTCCTCCAGTCTCGTTGATTAAGTATAAGTCTTCTTCTTGTTCTCCTCCTCCTCCTCCTGTTAGGGTGAATAACGATGAGGAGCGTAGGTTCAATAGCCTTAAGAAGCTTTATGCCGCCGTCATTGAGCTTCATAAGATAACTCAAGAGAAGGAATCCCGTGCCCGAAAGATCAAAATTCTCATGACTATGAGGTGACATTAGTTAATTTCATTTTATCTTGCAATTTAGGGTTTTCATTTTTTTCATCATCTTTGATTAGGGTTTTTTTTTTTTAAAAAAAACTCTTCGTAATTTTTTTATATCTGGTTACTATAAAGATAAAATTAAACATATTAACAACTTTTGCTTTCTTGAAACATCCGAAAAGCAATTCAATTTAATTTCTCAATTTTCGTCCATTTTTTAGAATTAGGGTTTTCTTTAATATTTCTGATTAGGGTTTTCATGGATGGTTTTTTTTTTCCTTGTGGATTTTCTTTTGAATTTTTCGATTTAGGGTTTTCTTAATATTTCTGATGAGGGTTTTCATGTATGTCTAATTTTTTTTTTTGGGGGTATTTTTTTTTGGGGGTTTTCTTTTTGAATGGTTTATCTCTCTTGGTTGCTATAAAAATCGGAATCTGATACAAGTTTGTTGCTCGAATGTTGATTTTGTGAAGGTGATATTTTTCCCTTGACTTATTTTACGAAGTTTATGCTTTATTAACTGGACGAAGATGGCTGGTAGACTAGTTAGCAGATGGATCCTTCTTTCTTGGAATGTCTGTGGATTTTATTGACACACACACTGTTTCTAATTCTATTGTCATGCTTCCATTGTCACTTTGTGTGTTGATGCCGTTGAATAGGCCATTACTCCCGTTTGTGTGTTTTCTATTATATTACGACTTGGAGGAGGCTTCTGGGTAGTGCCATTTGATTAATTTGTGGCACAGTGGCTCAATTCTTCATTTTCATCATTTACTGAACATTTCAAAGTATGGCATTCTGGTTTTATCTAGATAGCATTTTCCTAGTAATAGTGATTGCCATTAAAGTGAGGATGGCACGGCCATCTCACCAAGTGTTCTCAATTAAGATTTGGTCTGGCGCTGAGCTTTTCATACAAAACAGGACAGGAAGGTTGAAAGGTTGAAAGTCGATACTGCATTTCATTTTCTGCCCTTGATTGAAAAACGATTTCTTATATGAAAAGTCTATTTTTTGTTGAAGTAGATGATAAAGTTTCTTCTTCAAAGCACTTTTGCGTATGATTTTACTTGAAAAGTATGTGATGTAGGATATGGTTGGTTAGGGATAACTTTGAAGTGATAACTTGGGCTTCCAATGTCTAACCCCTATGGACCACCATTTTCTTCATTCTGTTGTTGCCTCTTCTTTATGGGCTCAATTATGCAATGCAGTTAAATTTCTTTGGCCAATCTAACTTCTGTCAATGCATTATTGATGGAGAACATTCTTGTGGTTAGAAAATAAAAGAAGACTAAAACTTTCTGGATCTCTGCAGTTCTGGCCCTCTTGTAGGTGATATGGTAAGAAAGAGTCAAAGAAATAGCCACATTTTTGTAGGGAATAAAGAGGAAGATATCCTGGTCTCGGTTTTTATAACATTAGGCACTATTATGTTTTCTTGTCAGATATAATTCTCATGGTTTGTTCTGTGACCCTTTTCTCTGTCCCGAAATGTACACACATGCGACATTTTGAAGTGTTGTTACTTGCATGTACCTGGGATCTGTTGACAAGCACACTCTTTTGAGTGATTAACAACGGTTACATGATTTAAATGGTCATATTGAGTGAATCTGCTTCGGACTGCTCATTGCAATATCTTTGCTGTCAAGATTAAGCTGTGTCACTGTGGATATTATTGGCTCTTTTGCTTACATAGGGGAGCTTAGTGACTACGATTGCATGCAGGCCAAAGATGTTGGACTGTGTTAAACATTTTAGCTTTTTGGAAAGAAAGGAAGGCGGAAACCTTATGAAAGGAAGAAATAGCTGCATTTTGTGGAGGAAATCAGGGTCGATATCAATGAGCTGTGCAGCAGGATTCATTTATTTTCTTCTCAATTGGCTTTGGTTTTTTGTCCAATTTGATTGGGATATTGTCTTGGGTTAATTTCTTGTTCTGGAGGTTTGCTTTTCCTCTTTTCAGGTTTCATGAATAGGTGATAGATTTTTTACAGAAATTTAAATGTACAGTTTGGAAGATTTTAAACTTGTGGACCTCTGGTTCACTTTTGTAATCCTTTCCTCCTTATTTCTTGAATAATATTTCTCTTGCATACAACTCATCTGGTAAAACCAGATGAAAATCTGGAAAATGGAAACAGTACAGCTGTGTTTAGCTTCCTGTTTGATGAAATTTATCTTTGATATTTTCATTGTTTTGGTTTGAAGCTACACTGAAACGCGATATTAAATGTTGTTTGATTAATTATTTTCATTATGGAGTAAGTAATAATCCTAAGTTCTGGGTTCTCCTGGTTATTGATCATGTGATGTATGATGCCTTCATTGTATAATAAAATTTTGTATTTAATCATTCCACCATCTAATAAGTAAATGACACCATTTACATAATATCTCTTGAAATATTGTCCCTAAGGGACGAGGTTTGATGGTGTAGGGTTCAGGATCTCACATTGAGGTCCTGGGTTCGAATACAGAGAGTGTGTTTTTTGTAAGAGCCTGAGACAGCTGGAAGTTTACCTGCTCCGATTAAGTCAAGAAAGAGTGGTGGGGTTTCCAACGGTTTTTTTGTAAAAAAAAGAAAAATCTCTTGAAATATTACTTGCTGAAGTTTATGAGTTCAGTCATGTTATTTGGTTCAATTGAAGAAGTGATATTATGTTTCTTTCTGTTGTTCTTGCTACTACTTTTCTCATCTTTCACACATTTTTTCCAAATTCCAGTCATTTTCTCACAGATAGTTAAGACTTTAAGAATACACAAGGATAAATCAATCCACAAGATAACTAAATAAAAACTTGATTAGAAAAGATTGCAACAAAATCTAGATTCAAATTTTGAGTTCATCCGAGTATTCGAGAAAATCGGGTTTTCACCCGAATCTCATATGAGAAAAAGTTATTCGGGTCCAGGTCCGGAAGGCATAAGCCTAGTTTGCTCTTACAGTACGCATAAGAAAATGTAATTATATATTTCACTAATCAAGTACCTAACTATAATAATTGAATATTGAACAATCAAGTATCATGCGTAATGTCTCGAATTTAGATTGCATAATTGAAAATGTGTTTCGTTTCAAACCTGATAATAAATGACATATTGATGAGTATTTTGTTTCCTAAATCATCAAACTCTTCATCAAATTAAAATACACAAGAGAAAAATCAAAAACATGTACCAAAAAACATAACAAAATTAATTAATTATAATCACATCACACAGTTTAGTGTAGGAGTTCGACATTTTTGCTGATTTCCTCTAGCTTCTTCATCCTCGTTTTCTCACTTTCACTCACCAGCTGTTCATATAATGAGAAGAAAAAAAAAATAAACATGACATATGAGATGAGAGATATGATTAATTAATTAATTGATTAATTGTAAAGAATATTTGATATTTACCTCCATTAATTTGCTCACCAATTGACCCTTTTCTTTATTCTTCTCGTTAAAAGCTTCAAGGGCTTCCTTGTATTCCCTCTCCTACATTGATTAAGAAAATAAATTATGTATAGAAGTATATACTTCCATAAGAAATGAATTTGGATAACAACGCTCCCATGATTTTACGAAATGATCATAAAAATCCTCTTATTTTTAGAAATTGCTACACGTGTCTTTTTTAGGATACTTTTTTTTTTTTAATTGTTAAAAATTCCACAGCCAAATCACCTAACTGCTAAACCACTCATTCCGGACTTAAGCGGAGCAGGTAAAACCACCGATTGTCTCAAGCTCTTACAAGAAACGTACTTTCTGAATTCGAACCCAAGATCTCAAGGTGAGATCCTGAACCCTACACTACCAAACCACGTTTCTTTGGGTCCTTTTTAGAACACACATATCCAATTTTTGAACAAATCTTGAGGAAGTTTCACTTTTGAAAATAATTAATTATTTGTAAACATTTTGTCAAACCACAAGAGTGTTGTTATGTTTTTTTTCCTAACAGAAAATAGCATGTGATCTTTTTAAAAAGACATTTAGATGTTTTACAGAAATTAAATTAGTCCATCTATCAATAAACAAACAGCATCTTCTAAATTAGTTATGCTACTTGAAAGTTGAATCACAATTAATGGAATTAAATGTTTAATTATTAGTAATAATTGAGATAATGAAAATTAAAAATTTTACCTTCTTTTGGCAGCTCAGCCCCAGTGGCTTTAACTCTCTAGTAACTGCATCAACCCTCTTTCTTACAACTGAAACTTCCTTTGTCATTGGATCATCCAAAGCTTCAAGCTCCTGATCATAATAATCAAACATTTTATAGATTAATTTATTAGACATTCAATTATCAAATATTTTTCAATCTTAATTAATTAAATTAAAGTAATAAATTACTTCTCTGATCTCAGCCAAGCGTCTAGTAGCTTCTTCAAAGTGGGCAAGCTGAGCCAAAAGTTTGTCCCTAACTTGAAGCTTCTTCCTATCAATCTCCTCTTCCTTAGCTTTAAACAAAGCCAATGCTGATCTTGACATGTCTTCTTCTTTTTCATCCTTATTATTTGGACTCCCATTGCAGCTCTTGATTAGTCCTGATGAGTTCTTCATCACTTTCTGAACTTGTTCTTGTTGTTGATGATTCTGTGTAGCCATTGTTGCAGCTAAATTTAATACCTAAGCTCAATGCTTCAAACAAAAAAGAAAGCCCTTTGATTATTGAAACTCTCTTTTGGGTCTATAAAATTTTTATTGTTTCAAACTTTTTTCTTTAGAATGAATGAATGGGATGCCTCTCCATTCCAACTTACCTTACTCTACAAAAAACAATAAATTTATTACTGATTAAATTAATCAATTAGTTAAAATTACAAAAATGCCCTTGTCACTTTATAATCATGAAAGTTAGGGAGATGAATTCATCTTTATTGAATGAATTGAGATTTGTTACCTGGAATCCTAATGATCTTTTTGACTTTTTCCAACTTTTACTTTAATTAACACACTATTATACTTTTTTGTATTGAAATTTAAGTTAAGTTTAGTTGCTTTAGCAACACAGAGAATTTATTACTCATTATTCCTATATGTAAATCTCATTTTTAGTTTTTTTTTAAATAATGATTTTTTGGTTAGGTACATTGATAAATTTAAGGTCATATCTAGCGTAACGTTATCCCCAAGGGGCGTGACTTGGTGGTGTAGGGCTTGTAAAAGCCTGAGACAGCCAGATGTTTTACTTACTCCGCTTAAGCCCGGAAGGGGTGGTTTGACGGTGGGGTTTCCAATGATTTCAAAAAGAAAAATCTATCATAACACTGATTGTTAATTTATTATCTACTTAATTATGGGTTCGAACCTTAAAAACAGACTTTCAGAAATTAAAAATAAAAAATAAAACTACTTATTACATCATTAATTTTTCCATATCCTACTTATAGTAGGAGCCTTTACACTATGTATGACCTCTTAAATTATTAACAATTTGATCAGCTAACTACTGCAATAGATGCATCTCACTTGGGTATTCCTTGTAATACAAAATTACTCACATATGGTTATAAATTATTATATTACATAATAAAGAGTACTTTATTTATAGTTTTTTTTTTTTTTTTCCAATCATGGATTTATAATATAAATAATTTGATTGTATTGGTTGCTAAGTATTGAATAGCATTGCGTTTTTTTTTTGCCATTAAGATAGTGGTGCTTGGGGCAGAAGTTTTGTTTGTGGAGTGGATAGCAAGGACTCATCAACACTATACACATGACATGAATGAGAGCCTTAGTGGGCAAGATTTGGAGATTGATAGAAGCTATAGCTTCAATGGATTTATTACACTACATCATTACTAGGGTTGGCAATGGAGTGGGACGGGATAAAATTTATCAATTCCGATCTCATTTCGTTTATGAAATCGGGACAAAAATTTATCTTGATCTCATTTCATTATATTTTTCGAGATAAAAAATCGTTACAGTCTCATCCCGCATCTCCTTGAATATCATTTCATCCTGTTAAATCATACCTTATCCCGTTGTCCCATCTCGTATTGTTTAAGTTTTCAAAATAATTTCGTTATCTCGTACTATCCCATTTTTAAAATATGATATAAAAATATGTCACAAATCTGATTCTAAATGAGAGGGGATGCAACTAGAAAAATTACCATTTCTAATCATTGCTATTCTAGCTTGGCCTTGAAACAAAGAATCTTCACTTTTAATCTTTTGAGGGTTTTTTTTTTTTTTTTTTTTTTTTTTTAATCTTCTTTTTAAAAAAAATATCTTATTTACCGGTCAATTATCGTTACTATTTCGTCACGGCCACTTGTT